>PTEX01000007.1:8759527-8950856 GCA_003342815.1 Eudromia elegans | reverse complement strand
TTCCTTCCTTTCCTTCCTTTCTTTCTTTCTCTCTCCTTTTATATCTGTTTCAGGTTTTATAATTCAAATACCTATCTATATATATATTTGATTTCTAGTACATTTCAGTGAGCTCTGAAAGCAGAATTTTTTTAATGGAAAGACCTCTATAGATCTTATATTGGTTTTGGAAATGTGCTTTCCTAATTTCTAAGAGTAGTTGAAATCTTTTTTTTTTTTTAGCATTTTAAGTATTTTAACTAAACATCACATTTTAAAGGATTATATACTCTTGATACATGTCTGTTGGTATCTTCCTTAAATCTGTAGTTTATGAATCTGCTGATCAGTTTGAAACATATTTGTCAGAGATAAGCCRATCTCCAAAGTTGTAAAAAGTGATTGCTGGTTAGAAATGATCCTTGTAGAGCTCCGTTTACTTGCAAAGGCAAGAGGATGAATTCAGCATTTTTTGTCTGTTTGCTTTTTGTTTGGTTTTTTTTTGGTGGAGATATATATATATGTGTGTGTATATATATATATATATATATGCAATTTGTTACTAACACTTCCACCTGATGAGATATCATATAGGTATAGTAACTTCTACTAGAAGACATAAAACCTGAGGAAAAGTGTTTTTTAAAACTGTTGCATACAAAGTATATATATTTTTTTCTTTTCAAAATGAAGAGTTCTTCAAGTTCATCTTCAAGTTCTTCAGTAAGTTTAATTGTATCACAGATGACACCATCCTCTTTTAGGAAGTGTTTTTCATTCCCTCTATATGGGCAGGATAATCTCTGTAATATTCTATTTGCTAGAGGCTCACATGGCACCATAAAAAAAGTGAAACGTGCTTTCAGATAAAAACTACAGAGGCAGAGGAAAAAGATAACATCCAAAAGCTAATATGATTATTCAGTAAAGAATTCTGCACAAACCCATGTTTATTTGCAGTATTTGTTAATCCTCCGTTTTGATGTGCACTAACCCTCATTGTATGACAAAATGAATAAGAAGGTAAGTACAAGTCATTTGCCCAAACTCACATTGTACTGGTATAAAAAAATAAAATCCAGGAGTTCTGTTCTCGTATAGTCTAACTCTAGACAGTATAGACAATATTATGAAAGAAATATAAGTCCCATAAAGTTTTTAAATTTCTCATTTAGAACTAATATTGTTACTACTTCAGAGGCCAGAATCTTATTTGAAAAAAAACATAATGATATTGATTTTAAAAAGTTACTTATTTCTCTAACATAAATATCAATGTTTGTTTAAGAAAACTTCCATTCAGGATGAGTAAGTAAAGAGGACCATTTCAAAGCAACCCATTAACGGATGTGATTGATTAGTATGAAGAATAATGAGCTATCTGAAAACAGAGCAGCAATACTTAAATTGATTGTATGAGTTCTTGGATTAATAAAATCCAATTATTCTCATATGTAATTGGCACAAATTTATTTGTATCTTCTTTTTAATAAGTTTGCTAATGATATGAGAAAGTAAACAAAACAAACTAATTGTAAATGAATGCAGAGTTCAATTAAACCTCAAAACCCTGCCAAGTCAGCTTTGTGTACAGATTAGTTCAAAGTCCTTGTTTTCTATAGAGAGCACACAAAGCTAACAGGAGTAGCAAGGCTCACTTGTGAGTATCCAAGTATGGAGAAATTGGGCAGCTTCTTTCACGCTTGTGGATGGAACAGGAGGGTTCCTGGCTTATAATGGGCAGATATTTTCAGACTGAATTTATAGTAGATTTTTTTACTTATATTAGCTGCCTTTAATAATGAATTAAAACAAAAGGACATAAAGGAAAAAGAAAAGTTACAGAAAATAAAGAAAATCTAAGTCTATGCCTTGATGGAGGATGTGATTGTGAAAGAAGAAAAGAGTTAAAACATTCAACTCTGTGTTATCTTCCATTTTGATTAAAAAAAGATAATTAATGGAAGTAATTTTAATGGAGAAATAAGAACATACTGCAGAATTCTGAAAGATTATTTATATATGAATTGACAGTACAGAGTTAGATTGCCAGAGTTCTGCAGGATTTGCATAAGCTTTTTCTGAATTCAAGTTTTCTCTGTCTTGAGTGAGGGAATGGAATCCAATTTTAAAATGTAAAATGACAGTGAGCGAGGGATTCTCGCTCGCAAGAATTTCAGAAGATATTGACAAGAATTCAAAATTATGTCTTTAAACTAAACACTTAAACCTAAATTTAGTGAGCATGAGAGAACAAAATAACTGCATAAAATGGGGCAATATTCCAGTACGGATGCCAAACCTTAACATGGAAATAGGACTAAATATATGTCCTATTAAGGAAAAAAAAATCATATTTTATAAGTAAGTTTGAGTATCAAATTTCAGGAAAAAAAACTCGATAAAACCAAACTTAATAAAAATATTTCTGTTTTTCTTGACCTAGAATGCCAAGTAGAACCATCAGCTTTTATTGAGATAAATGAAGAAAGCTCACACCTACCATACAAGTGGTTTAATTGTTATTTTTTAGTAGTATATGTATTGTGTATATATATGTGTATATATATACAGAAAAATAAGCTCCACGTGCTATTGAGGATTGCAAGTGGTCATGGTTTTTATTAGATAAGTATGTGAAACATATATAATACGGCATAGTAGTAGGAAATCCAACAGAAAACAAAGACATATATGTATGTATGTGTGTGTATGTGTATATATATATATATATTTCATCTAAGGGTCTTCCAACTCACARTAGCACCAAACGTCAAACATATGTATACAAAAAGATAAGAATATACAGAGAGRAGGCTCAGACCATAATTGATTAGAAGAGCTGCTTAACTAGTTTGGTGTTCTTTGCTCAGCCATAGCCAGGAAACAGTGTGAGGAGAAGTCATATCCTTCTACCTCAGAAGGATACAAACAAAAAAGATCTCTCTTGGGTACTAATTGCTTATACTTACAAAAGAGAATAAGAACTACTGCAATAAATGTTGTTTTGTTTTTTTATGGTCCATTTAGTCAATATAGTTCATTTCAGTAGTTCAGAACACTTCAATGCAAATGCCTATTGTTCTTGTGAAACTCGCGCTTTATAAAGCATTGCCAGGAAAAAAAAATCTAAACTACAGCAAGAAATTTTACGTTGTTCTGTTTTGTGGAATGTTTTGTTGAGAAAAGGATATTGATTTGCTTTCCTAGAACAYGGCTTTTATTCATGTGGCATACATAAGAGGGAAGAGATGTGCAGTCAACACTTGCTGCTCACATGAGAAATGGCATCGTCTTTAGTGGTCCTCCATCACCTCATTAATGGGAGAGGCTATAAAAGGGAAGGGAGAAAGGGTGAGGATCTTCCTTTCAAGTGTCAAGGTAAAAATTGGTAGTTATGAGGATTAAAAAAAGCTTTAGCCCTTTGTTTTCCAGAAGGAAAACAATAAACTGGAGTGCTTTCTAGGTTACACCTTCATGACCAATAGCTAACTGCAAAGTGTAGGACCAAGAACTAGAGGTAGACTAATGCTTTTTCTTATTTGAGGGTCTTCTAACTCACAACAGTAGCATGATTCATACTTGTTGTTATTACACACTGAATTAGGAGTTGTTTCATGCAAGATAAAATGGTTATTRAAACACACCAGACTTTGTTATTGTTATTCAGTGCTCACGTAGATTTAGTGAATCAAAACCATAGGGACCTTAATGTTTTAGCTGGGCTTCTTAGAAATATCCAAAGTCCATTCTTTGAAAAGGTTTACTTTCACGCTTTTGAGAAGTTTGTTGCACTCRTATGTGTGAATGCATATAAGCATTTCTAAAACTTAGTGCTGAATTAAAAAAAAGGCAAATTAAGAGTGAATGAAAGAAGACATATTATCCTTGTTTGAGACGAAGAATATAAAGACTAGAGTACACAGGCTCTTCTGCAGGCTGTGAGATATTGTGAGATAACAATGCCTCTTTTAGGCTTTCTTTTTTTTCTTTTTTTTTYYTTTTTTTTAATGTATTTTGTCTGAATGTAAAAATCTGTGATTAAATATAAAATATCTGCTGTAGGAAGCGGACTGCCTATTTGAGCTGAGACTGTTCTCAGATGAACGATAACTACCAGAGACATTTTGGAGCATTCTTGCCTTCTTTACAGCTTTATTAGACCATAGACGTAGATAGTATTCTGTGGTTTTGATATTGTTGCTGCTGTTCCCTCAGTATTAATTCATGAATAAATTCACTTCTTTGTTAACTTCCCTTTCTTACATACAGAAACAGCAAGTTTCCAACATTGTCACAAACACACAAACCTAATGCCTTACTGATCACTCAGAGTCCATGGCAAAAATACATAATCCTAAATAGAGATGGTCTGATACCATGCTAGAAGATATTACCACTGCTAAGTTTAATAAAATAAGATTGACTTGCTGTCCTTATCATGACCAAGATCACATTCTTATAACAATCCAAAATGACACACAGTGAAAATTGCTGCTGACGCGCGGAGCTCAGGGACTTGGTGCTCTGTTCAGTAAAAACTCTCTCCTAGTGAAAAAGAAATGAGCCCTCTTGCTCTTGCGTGGCACTTGGGCCTCAAGCTCTTTCTTGTGTGGTCAGCTTGAGGACACCTTTGTGACTCTGCAGCCTGCGCCTGCAGGCAGTGCTATCCTCACTGAGCATTCAAAAATAGATTGTGGTTTCGTTGCAACACCCAACCCAGGTGTAAAAGTCTATAAAACAACTATCAGGTGTGATCTCAAGATCTGTTTTTAAATRGATCTTGAAACAACAGATAATTAGATCTGTGTAATAACTCAATTAAATTGTAGTTTACAAGAGAAATACTCTTTTTTTGTGTTCCCTTTTGATTTGATTTGATTTTTGTTTTACATTATTTCTTGCTGTGACTGTTATATGATAGGCATGATACAAATATTTTAGAGCCTTTCTCAGRCAAGGGGAAGTGCCTCATTTTTTCTAGGTTTTGACCCAGCTGCTGAACAGTTGTGCAAATAGGTTCTGACTTTGGATAAATAATACATTGGTGCAGGTACCATGACTCTGCAATAAGCAGCAGTCTCTTGTCTGAGTAGTTCAACAGAATATTTTAGTTCTTTGCTAGTCTGAATAATTCCACAAGCGGTTCCATTCCTTAGGAATATATTTCCTATTCTAGTGGAATATTCTTGATCAATCTCTTAAGGAATTGGCTGTAATGATACGTTTTCAGAATAAGCTCTATGATAGCAGTAGTGTGTACTGTGTATTCACAGGCTGGCTGGCACAAGTAGCACAACCAGTGTGTTTGCTGCATGAAATAGCTCTGGGCAACCTCATTCTCCAAACATTATTTACCGTCTCAGGAAGGTTTTCCAASCACATTTAGTTCCATGTTGCAAAGGATGCCCATTTACCAGTGCTGAATAAAGGCCATRGGCTGCCAAAGGYASACCTAGCAAAGTATTTTAAAAGTACTAAACAAAGTACAGGAGCATTTGCTCAATCATATTCTTAGAATATTAATTTTGTTTTAATTACTGATTAGTAATAACTGATTATTAGTACTAATTACTGAGGTCTTTATTTTCTTCCTGCTTTTACATCATTACAGTTTAATATTTTTTAATAAACATACACTTTAGGAGTTTCCAACTTATGTATACCATGTAAAAAAGCAGTGYTTTTTTTCTTAAAATGACAACTTCTTAAAGTGATTATACRTGTGTTATCAGTTTGCTGACATCCTAGATCTTAATATCATCTCTTTGAATATCCCTTTTAAAACAGCCCCAGGCATAAGTTATCAGAGAAAGCCCCTTGGTTTCTCTTAGTTTGAAACTGTACTTTCTGTAGCTGTGGTCTTGTTGAATTCTCCAAAGGATCATAGAAACAAATGTCCACCTTTCCCCCCCAGGTCTGTGAAGAACTGATGTGATGTGAAGTAATTATATTGTTTTTTTATATTGGTAATTATATTGGTTTCAAAACAAGGCAGTGCTTATTAGTTGATGGGAATATAGCATACAAAGGCCTGCTCTTTACACAGCCAAGCCAAACTTTAACTTAGACCATTTTAATAAAGCTGTCTGTCTTGCTTGTGCAATACATCCTCTCTTCTCTGTCCTGATCTGCTRTATAAATGAGCAGCCAAGCTGTCCACAACCAGCTCCTTGATTGCCAGTAGTTAGAAAGATGATGTAGAGTCACTGGAGTTCCTGTTCCGCCTCCCAGGATGGGAGAGATGAAGGGTAGCTCAATTCACCTGCAGCCCTAGCAACCCAGACAACTACACGCTGGTGATCTATTTCTCGCTCTTCTGAATTGCCTTAAAAAGAATTGCTCTCCAGCAAAGATTTTAAGCCTTTCAACTCTAGCAGGTAGCTTTGCAGTCAGGAGAGGACATTCAGTCAATTATTTTGTTCGGAAACCTTTACAAAATGCTTATACTGTATATAAGAATATTTGATTCCACTGGAGAGAGGAAGCACCTCTGTTGCACACCCAATTTTTAAAAATGGAAGTTCTAGAAGATCAATCATTAAAAGAGCATATAGGAGTTAAAAAGACAGAGTATATTAAAATATCATAATTAGTTTTTATAATTTTCAGTTAAAGAAGAATTTCTCATATTAAATATTACCTCGTCTAAAATCTCAGAGAAACAGCAAATATATTAAAGATACAGTAAATTAGGTGTTAATAGCATTGAGCCTTTTTTTTTAGGCTTATTCATATGAATCATATATGCATTCATATGAGGTTATCACAACTTGCCATGATTTGGGTTATTCTTAGTCTTCTATATGGGTGAGGTGCAAGTCACTAGTAAACATATCTAATAAATAAGTTATTATTCAAAACTCCAAAACATTTATTTTCTCCTCTGTTATCTGTGCTTATTAAATGGAAGACAAAAAAGGAATATATCAGTAATCAGTTTTAACAACTGTGCAGCCCCTCTGTTTTCCTCTCAGCTTATCCACATATGAACAAATTGTGCCTCCTCACACTGCAACTGCCAAACTTTCAAGATATTTTGGAAAGGAAGTATAAAGCCAAGGTTTAGGAGCTATAATTAGTGCTGTGTTCTTTCAAATTGCTATGTTAATAACGCAGAGTGTTGGTTAGAAAAGTCTAAAGGTAACAGAGTTTGAGAAGCACTGCAGATATTCTTTTTCTACTAAAATCTTGTCCTTACCCCTCTCCTTTTACTCTTCTATTACCAATGCCTCTTGCCTCCCAAAGGGCTTTATTTAGGTTAGCCCCAATCAATTGGAGCACTTCTCTTTAATTCTAGACTCCAGATGCAAACCTCGTTCCCCACATCCCATCAGGACTTACAACATGATAAACCTGCTCTGTAGCCAGGATTTAACTGGGGAGCTGAATCTTCTGTATCCTGGTTTCTGTATCCTCCTTTCATTTATGTTAATGTTATTGTCAGAACAATAAAATATAGTGCCATAAACAAGTATTAATATGAGTTAGAAATTCAGACTGAAATTTCCCATGGTATCCAGGGGTAGAAAGACATAAAGCACATACGGCATACTGTCTTATGACAGAGCCTTCAAATAATCGCATTCTTCACTGTTTATTGCATCATCATCTGCAGTGAAATGTGACTGTTAACTAAAGCTGCTCCATGGCTTAAATCATCCTCTCTCACTAAGCTCTGTGCAGTTGAGCCATTTTGGCATTTTTATAGTAATTTCAAGGCATATAAAATAATAGAATGTTATATTCTCTAGCCAATATACTTTAAAATAAATAGTCAGGAATAAACCCAAATAAAAAATGTTTGTTGCATACATATACATATGCACACGCATACAGCCTTGGTATTCTTCAGAGGGGAACAACATCAGGTCTGTCCTCAGGTAAGTTCAAGTCCATTTGACTGCATGTAGCAGTAAAATGTCTGATAATTTTGATTTATTTTTCTTATTCCTCCAAGAATATCATAAAGTCTAGGAAAAGCAGAGAAAGAACCGAATAAACTACTGTGATGTTTCATTATTAGATTAAATAACAGGATAAGAAAAATACCAGTAATTAGAACACAACAAATACATTGGTTTATTTCTGATTTTGTTGCTTGAACAGGTTAAACAGACCTTTTTCTTTCACCTTCCTTTTCCTTTTCCTTTTCGTTTTCCTTTTCCTTTTCCCTATGTGTTTTTGAAGTTTATTGCAAATGTTTGAACCGTGGATGCTGCTGTTCTTAAATTTCCCACTGCAGGAGCCTTCAATTCTAGAAAATCTGGTGTTTCTAGGATAAAAATAGACTTGTGGATAGCCCCTTCTTTTAGAAAGAAAAATCCATAACTTTTTTTTTGTTTTAAATTTGAGCTGAACCAGATGCTGTTTTTAAAGCAATYACACTAAAGTCAGATATCAAAATGGTGGTCATCGCTCTATTCTCTAGTCCCTGGAACTATGGATTAATAGGTTGTTAACAACTCTAGGATCTATTCTCAAGTGCATATAGGACTGTAGGACTATAGGTCTTGTATCTTCTGAGGCAGAGGACCGACTGGAACCCCGTTACTTGCATGCAGATTGTTATGGTGAAAGTTGTAATTAACAATCCCCACTGGAGAATCCATCCATTACAGTACAAGTTTGTTTCTTCTACATAAAAATCAAAATGCTTTGAAGTGTCAAAACAAGGTAACTGATCCAATACTCAAAGTAATCAGTTTTGTTACACAGTTATACAGAGCCAAACAATTTCAGTTACCTTAAAAATGGCTACTAACCAATTTATCAAAAAGTCTCCAAACAAAAGACATATAAGAGGAAGCCCCCTAATAAAGCTCTAATTGCAATGTCAGAATCAACCACAGATG
The DNA here is from genome assembly GCA_003342815.1 of Eudromia elegans. NCBI lineage: Eukaryota > Metazoa > Chordata > Aves > Tinamiformes > Tinamidae > Eudromia > Eudromia elegans. The sequence continues at coordinate 8,942,022 of PTEX01000007.1, read as the reverse complement.
TTTTCTGTAAGWATGACATTTGGGAGAAACAGTGCAGTGTAGTGCCTGGGTACTTTGGAGGGAGAACAGGATTGGAATTTAGATATATACAACTTTCATTTGTGATAACATAGCAAAACATATAATACATCAATTTATAAACCAGATCCTGATTCTGGTAACAATGGTTGTTGACATTAATAGGTCTTAATTAAAACAGTTACTCAGATTTTAAAAAGTTTCACTTTACCCTTCTACAGTTCATCTAAAAATTTCATTTTGAAGAAAGAAAACCACTTTTTTCTCCTACCTAAGAATTTTTTTTTTTTTTTTTTTTTTTTTTTTTTTTTTTTTTTGCAATCTGTAGTTGTCCAGAGGGTGTGGAGGAATAACAACTTTTTCTTTATTTAATATCCTATTTTTCCTAGGAAGCATGAGATGTGAACTTTAAGGTTTCCTCAGTAGACATGTATGCAATGCTTTGCKCTATGACCAAGATATTCCTTCATAAAGACAGCCAACCTTATTATTCCAGAGGCCTACCTGAAGAAGAGATCTAGGAAGCTAACTGCATTTYTTTATTTCCTTACTTAACAGGGTATTATCTCCATTTTAGGAAGATTTTCTTCCTGAAAGGGACAGTTCTTCAAACGTAGGCACTGATGACAAAGCTGTGTTCATGGGATCTTACTTTACCTTTCTAACCTTATTTTAAAAGGGCTGTATAAAGATCCAACTCTATAAACTGAATATCTTCCTCAAAKACTGAAGCCTTTCAGCCTATGTTGAAAATTACCACTGCAATACTATGGAAATATACACAATATGAATGGTTAAATATGCAGAGTGAGTCAGAATACTGGAGGTTTGGTGGTAGCTTTATTAGCACAAGCTCAGAACCTTTTTCATGTCTCTACATTTATGAGACTGCAACACACTTCAAAGTGTGTATTTCAAACAGAACTGTTAACAGGCTTTCTGACAGGGCTCTTTCCACAAAACATAGTTAGCAATAAGTTCCTAAAAATAGAGCGATGCGAAGATGAAGACTTTAGCTCGATGATCTATATAGCACTATATCCGTAATCCTCACTCTTCTGTCTGAGATAACAGATTCCTATAAATCAACAAGACAAGGCAACTTGCAACCACAATACACTTTGTAACACAGACACATCTTCTTTTTATCTTGTAAAAGGAAAAAATAAATGGGTCAAACATAATAACTGCCATGTTTTTCTTTAATTCTATCTCCAGTCCTGTAAGCACACATTAAAATTAAAGCCCTGATAAAACASTGATGTGTTAACTTCACTATGAACAGTTTTTTTATTAGCAGCATGGCCCTCTGTTACATTTCAATAAGCTTTCAAAATCAATAACTGTCTGTTGCACCAGTGGAAGATATATTCAAATGTATCTAGTGCTTTCCTTTTACATACTATGAAAGAACTCCTTAGAGTTTCAACAAAATCCSTCATTCGTTTTCGCTTGCTTGGAAATTGGTGACATTCATTGAAAGAAAAACTAATTCAGTGTTTAGTGAAATTCATCACTTTGCTTGAGTGAGTTATTGTGGGCTAGGCCAYGGCTGAAGACTTCAGTAGAACTAACACTTAGCATTTTATACTAGGCATTTCCAACATGCCAGGCTTAAAGAGATGCAGAGTCTTTTGGAAAGGAGTAACATTTAGCAAAGTGTTTTCCAACATTTAGAACARCAAGCAATGGCAAGAAGACAAGGTAGCGCACAGTCATTACAGGATATACACAAGGGCCTCTCTTGCTTCTAAAGGGSATAGACTGTGTTTACATTCACTTTTTTAGAGTTCATGGACTTTGTTAAGACGAATAATTGAGATAATCTTAAAGACTATGGGTAACAGTATTGCCCCTTAGAGAGGATTAAGCTGAAGCATTTTATGGTGCTCCAAGGAGTAGGTAATGCTAAACTCATGCTAAATATTAAAGAATTACTTAAAGAGAATACTCTCTGACTACATTCCAARTAACACTTGGACAGCCCCTCCATCTGGTAGTTATAATCAAAGAACCATTAGATCAGAATATTTTCAGGACAGTCTTGTGCCCAGGTCACAAGGTGGCTATACTTGGGTATTGACTATAAGCCAGTAAATATAACAGGCCTGAAAAAGGAGAGAGRTAGTTAAAAATGAGACTTGAAGCAACTGATAAACTTTACCTTGACTAAGTAAGACCAGAGCAAATGAGCAGAGACTGACAGTTGTTTTATGGCTACATAAGATTTTCATGTAGCAAAAAATGCAAAGGACTGTTTTAAAGTTTTGTCCCTCCCATCTCCCATCACAGGCCATCCCAGAAATCAACAAACATTTCAAATACATGGGAAAAGAACAGTACTGATACGAACAAACAAACAATATCCTCACTATCCTGCTTCCATCCTCTGCAGAAAATTCCTTTTGTTTGCAATGAGATAAAGAGCATCTCATTCAAAATAATGAGGATCATTCACAGAACAATTATTTCTGAAGTGTAAACAAAACCAAACATTTATTACATCCTTTGGACTTTGTAAATATTTCTTCTACTGTTCTCACAGACCAAGCAGCTGAAGATTTCTAGCATACATCTTGTTAAAATCCTTTAAATAAAGGTAGGGCAATTTTWAAAATATTTATTTTAAATCACTTTATCTTGCTTTTTAGTACACTATATGATTTTATGTTAAAAACCTAAACACTGTACTCTCCTTTAGCATTACTTCCAAACCAACTACTTGAGCACTTTTTATCTGCTCAGCGACAGTGTTCTAATTCCTGGAGGTTAAAATCCTTCTTTTTTTTTTTCTTTTTTTTTTCTTTTTGCATTTGTTTGAATTGATAAATTTGAACAATGGAACTGAGTAGTGCACACACTGAGAATAAGGGAAAAAGGGTAGAGTTATGGGTTTTGTGTTCCTGCTGTACATACCTAGAGTACCAGCTAAAATCTCCCTAGTATTTTCTTTGTTATATTAGAAATTCTCAATAGATTTGGGTAATGCTTGACAAAAACAAGTTACCAAAATYAATCATATTACAATATACTGAGAGTGGATCATGAATTTTGCCTTAGTAACAAAAATCACTGCGTTTAGAGATTATGAGTGTCTTCACCCCTTTTTGACCATGATTGAAATTGAGACTGCTTAGTCTTTGAAAATCAGAGATTAAGTTGGTAGATCTTATTTGGAAGTCATAATAAAACTCCTGCTAAATCCAGTAGAAGCAGAATCCAGCTTTCAATCAGCAGATTTGGTCCAAATCGTAATGGTCCAATTCCTGTTATTTGGTAATTCCAAATAAAAGGTTTGTCATGCTCCTAAAATAATGTAAATACAAATAAAATAAAGTTTAATTTTTCCCTCAGGGTTGTACTGTGTCAAGGTTAMAGAAGCAATGTCTTTCAAGGAGGTGTATTCAAGCATATTTAATCTGGCTGTGATTGTGAAAACATCTGGAATAATTGGTATAAGCTAGCTAATATAATATTAATTCTTGAGAATGAATTTGAAAATATAAACTAGATTTCTGTCAAATTAGCATGAAGCACAATTTGTCATCTGCTGCCTAAAGGAAAGGAACCCCATTTAGGGGTGTTGACCAGCACTGTATAGTAAAGAATAAAACATTTACTTCCAGTTTATAACTTTGTCCTGGGGAATTATTTACTGTTGGCACTTGCTTCCTTTCTCGAGCAAATTACTTCTTCATTATGACATCTTATCAAAAATGAAAGACCAATCTTTGCTTATTCTCCACCTCATGCATCCACTATTTTTTTTTCACAATGGAAAAAAGGAAAAAAGACAAATTTATCTTTTCATTTAATTTTATAGTGTTCTGCAGTAGTAGTCAAATAAGAAAACAGCGAAAATAGTGTGTTAGTTTGGAAGTGCACAGCATATCTATTAAAGGGGTCAAAACTGGTTATGAATTATCTCGTTCYGCATTATAGGCAATAAAAAACTAGCTGGTAGACAGAAAGAAATACCCTATTCCTGGGATGCAGTTGCTAGTGGCTACTCTTAACACCAACTGGAGAARACAAACACACAATATAAGATAAAGAAAACCTCCAATCTGAGAACACACATTTCCTTGTATTTCCACTGCAATGTATGCAWTCCCAAGAGAAAGCGGGAACAAAGTTTTCCATCCAGTTGCCRAGCACATCCAGGGAGGTGTATCACTTGGAAAAAACAAACTGTTGTGAAAATGTTGGTAAAAGAAATCAGAACAAAACCTGAAGCTCTGCCTCTAGGTGTGAGACTCTTGGTTAAGTGTGAAATAAATTCTTGATTACTGGATGCAGGTCAAGTAGAAAGTTCATACCTTGTGATGAGTAAGAACCTAAATTAAGCTTAAAAATTGCCACAGGAGGAATGACAGTATCATAAAGGTGTAGCTTGTACATTAGTCCCTAGCTCTTTCTATATTTAATAGTATAGTAATATCAGCAACATGATTTCATTAGACAGAGGATTGGATAACACAATAAGAAATGTATGATACAAAGAAACKTATTCCATTTATAGTCTAAAATTAGATTTTTTTTTTATCAGTATGTTTCTTGTTGTGTCATTACTACTTTATTGATTTATTTACTGTGTTACACAGTGTTTACTGTGTCACTCTGATTAGGCCAAATTTTATTATCAGAGAAAAAGAAGTACTGCATAAACAGCACTGGAATACTTGAGGGTTTTTAGATCTTTGGAATGACAAATTATTCATGCATTCAGCAAAACTACTTTATTCTCTGAGGAACACTGACCAAAAGTGCTAGTGGTTGGAGGGCAAGTTCTACATTTCTGCCCATTTACATTCTTTTTAAATCTTCCTCAAAGCTTAATGTCATTGAAAGGAAAAGCAAAAGGAGAAAAGAAAGCTAATTTAAAAGAAAAGTTAGTACGAGTCAGAGGTAAAAAARAAGTTGAAAGGAAGAAATTTCCATATAAAATATTAGCCAAAGTAAGTTAGCGTTGATACTTGTTATAAAGAACTGAAACATCTGTTGACTAGCAGAAAACAAAATATGAACTGAAAACCAGTACATAACCAGGCTATACTTCGTATTTTATAGTTAAAATGATATGAATCAATAATTTATATCTCAGGAGCCGCTTGCATATGTGTAAAATACATTAAAACAACAGAATTACCCATACACATTTCTAAGATCTCTACTGTCCGCACAGTCTTTCTGTTTCCCTTAGTGCTAGCTGGGAGCCAAAGGCTGCCAAATCAGGTGCTATTTAAGCTGAAGTCCAGTGAAATGTTCATAGCTGCTGGAGCCACTTGCTCACAGGTGCTGGGTTTTGTCCTTCTGAAGGCTCCTGAAATAATTGACATTTAGAGATCCCAGAGTTTCAACACATGTTCTTCTGTTAACCCGTGGACTAGGTTACGTAGGTATCCAGCAGGAATATTATGAGTCAAAGTATTAGCATTATGCACAAATACATTGCAGTACTTCAGATAAAAAAACAAAAAAAAAAAAAAAAGAAGACTCATAAGATGAAGTTTCATTTTAAAAGTTAAAATCATAAAGTAGAAAACTATAGATTTTCCTGTGTTTTGTTAGCCCTTTAGATTACCCAAATGGAAAGTTTTTAAAAATGCAAGGTAGTTTCTCCATTTATATGCATTATCTCCTGTGTAATTGTTTTTTCCCCTGTATTAGGACCCTATTTTCACGTTTCATTAAAATTATTCTTGTTTCTTGGTCCTTAAGTAATATCACTTTCTTTTTCTTTTGTTCTTTTTAAGCTTGCGGGTAATTCTTAAATTGTCCAATCTTCACTTTAAAGAAAAAGAAAGWAAAAGAATAGACAGTAAAAGAGCAGCTCCGAGCAACACCAAATCTAAMATCTGCGATCATTAATGGTTTTATAAGGTATTTACACTACAAGGTAGGAGCTGAACCTCTGTTATTTCATGGAGATCAGAAAATTTTTCTCAGAATTCTACCCTATAAAATTACTGAAGTGCGTTGTTAAACAGCTCTTAAGTTTCGCTCAGGGGAAGTCTTTTTCTCACTAACCAGAAAACTAACTAACCTTATAACTTCCTCACAGGGTTTCCTGACAGATAACTAGTTTCAAGACACCTTAAGAGTCTTGATCTTAAATTGYTTTGGAACTAGAACGTTGACCTATCATCGGCCTCAACAACTCAAAGCAACATCTTTGTCAGGGCCTCAGAAAACCCTCAGCAAATGGCTGCGTGTAATCTTCCTGCGCAATGTGGAGTAGAGTCCTCTCTGGCCGCAGAGTGCGAGCACGGCTGAGTCCAGTCACAAYGCTGGAGCAGGACTTGCAACATCAGACCGTATGTTGGATAACTGCAACGTTCGCAGTAGGGCACAGCCTGGGTGTGCATTGATTCCTTGGCCGCTGGCTTCTACATCTGCTGTAACAAAAAAATATACATGTCTAACGCTGCACCCTATCTGAAAGGAATATTAGTGCTTCTGAAATGGCAACAGTCCAACAGATTGCCAGACATTTCAAGGGTGCTCCCAAGATCTGATCAGACGAGGATCTTAAACAAGGACCAACTTTAATGCGTTTAAAGCAATGTGTACAGCTTTGAGGTGAAAAAAAGSTGCTATTGTATTTATTTGAGTATTAAACAATGTTTTTGTGTGTGTATGTGCAAAATGTGACTGCATACTATATTATGTAAAAAATAACAATGGCTTATATTACAGAGTAGTTTCTTTTCATAGATAGTAAAATATTTTAATACTGAATAATGTAATTTCACAGCACCATTCCWACAGCACAGGTAAGTAGATTTGCAAGACTACATCAGAGACCAGAAAAGATAATAGGAAACCTGAGTTCATGATTTGAGAATAATAATAATAATATATATATAATACATGGAAAATAATAATAATAAAAGACTTATTTTTTCTTTTTTTTCATAACTAAAAGTAATAAAATGAAGTAAAAGTGAGATCTCATACCTGTATTAGGTGTTCTGTTACCTTATAACACACGGTATAATATCTCCCTTCTTTTTTAATAAATGCGGCTTTGTGAATCAGGTAAGTGAAGCTGAACTGCACAGTTACAGCTGTGTTTCTCTTCTGATTTGTAACAGACACGATTTCATACCTGACTATTTCAGTGTATTTGACTGTACTTTATTTTACTAATGTTATAAAAGAAAACTGACCAGAAACTGATACAGTATATTAATGCTGAAAAGAAGTAAGTGAAAGAGTATGATTCAAGCTATTAAAATGTTTAAAATGTTAAAAGCAACACAGCACACCAAAGAAAACAGTATTAGTCAGTAGTCCTCCTGAAATATGGAGTAATATATGCAAATTTTGAGACGTTATTACAGTAATTAGTAATCGTTAAGTTTTTATCTAACAAAATCACACATAACCCTTATAAAGAATATCAACCATTCAGAATTCTGGCAGGTCAGTGTTAAAGTTCTTCTACAAGTTACTTCAAASAAATTGTTAAATTGAACTGGGTAGTAGGAAAGGAGATCCTTTCTTCATGTTCATATCCTAATCCTTTCTTCATATTCAGTCATAACATTTCAGAGCACTGGGATGGAGCAGAGCTCAGGACCTTGCCTGCCAAAGCCGTATTAATTCTGTCCTTTCTGTCAAGGGTTTCTTATCAACYCTCTTACCACACACCAATCAGAGACAGTTATAATCTCTCTAGAAGTTTGGAGTTTTTTACTGGAAATAAAATCTGTAAGTAAAATGGAGTTTTCCTTATTGTAATTTCCTTTGTAATTGCTGTGGAGAGAGAATATATTCTGTTCCATTCCTCTCGGCCAGCTGCCAGTTACATGGACTTCTGACGTTTCTTTTTATTCTTCTTGTCTTTAAACCAAACAGCTCCTTCACTTTTGGTCTTTTCCCRAATACTACACTCACTAAATGTCTACCCACACTCAGTTTGTTTCTTTCCATTCAAGTGACCCTTCTCAAAGTGCCATTTCAAACTAGAACATAGCAGTCCAGCTGATGCTTCAGGAGTATTCATGCAGAGATTCCCATGTGCAATAAGATACATCTCTTTTTCACAGAAAGCTCAACTCTGTGGTCAGCTTGCGGACAGCTAAATATCCATCTCCTTCTGCAGAAAAGCTGCCTAGCAGCACTGAGGTAGTAATATTACAGTAGTAATATTTCCTGCTTCTCCTGTGTGCACAAGGCTCTTCACTTTCTCACAGGAGGAAAGATAGGATTGTTCTTTGCAAATCAATATTTGCTGTTAATCATTTCTTGCTTCCTTCCAGGAAGTGTTTTTCTTTCAAGAATAGGTATTTTGTATTTCACCTGCCATTTAAAAGTTCTCAGAAAGGCTGTATCAGCTTCAGCAATCTAATATCAAAGAGGACTTGTTTCAGGTTTGAATTTGCCTTTTTTTTTTACTTTTTTTTACATTTGCCTATGTTTTTACTGAAAGTGTTGTAGTATACAGTAAACCATTAGCAATCTTGAAAGAGTGGATCTTGAGCAAAGATTAAAACACACATAGATTGTCTCACTTGGAAAGAAGGCATGAAGTCCTCCAGTAGCCAGYGCTCTGTATACAAACACTGCTGACCTAGGCCAGCCAAAAGTTGTTCTGGGTAAAACATAATAACCTAGAATTGCAGCTCACAGACTGTGGTACACTCAAACTCAACTCCGCACCTATGCTGCACTGGAAACTATGCAGGAGTTGCATTAGTAACAGTTTCAGGTGACTTGATATTTTTATTTTCTTTTTTTTCAGGCAGGTGTGACTAATATAGTCATTAGCTAAAAATGCAAGCCTGCTGGCCTTCATTTGGTTACAATTTTCTCTGTCTGCTGACTGGTGGGTGAATGTTTTTCTTGGGGCTCTTTTGTGTTGCTAGGGTTTTGACTGATTAATTTCTATATCATTTTTATGATTTGATTTTCCTTACTGACTGTATCTTAATTATTTGCTCATGCATTCTAAGATGAGACTTAATTGACTTGAAAGTTGAATTCAAATCAATTTGAAATAGTTGAAATATATGTAAATGTTCAGRAAACCTGGACCTTAAGTTTTAAGAAAATCTTAGTAGCAATTTGGAGTCAAACAGGTGACATTCCTATAACTGCAGTAGTGAAACATCTTGTTATTTTAAGTTSCTGTTATTTTAAGTTGGAGAGAGCCAGAAGGAAYGAAAACATGTTAAAGGTAAGAAAAAAATACCCTCCTAAATGTCACTTAGGGTAGCATAAGTGACAGGAAGAAAAGGTGATGTTAGGTATGGTACAGTATACTTCCTTTCTTGAATAATACAGTGAATACAAGACTACGGTTAAAATGTATTAAAACTTTYATGAAAACAAAAACTCTCCTGAAACTTAATGAAAATAGTAAAATCACAAGCATAGCTCTGGTTTATTTGATTCCATTCTGCCAAACTAGTAATACACTTTTCTTGTGTGTGTGTGTCTTCTATCATGTTGAATAAATGAATTTCTCTCTTATGCTTATTTCAACCTATTACATTTAAAACTCTTCCTTGATTTCTACTTTGCAGGAAGGGAAAATKCATCAAGAGATTTTACCTGATTATGGACAAATTCTTTTTGAGCTAGCTGCAGCATACTGTTTTGCACTGTTTTGCCCTGAGCAATTTATTTTGATCTTCACTATTTCGGTTGAATGCATAGGGAAACTAGAAACTCTATGATCTATGAGGAGACATTGGCATTATATACAAAAGCAAGAAGCTAAGCGTAGCACCACATAAACACGTATTTGAGAAAGTTGTTCTATGTGTTTAAATAACTTCTTTTCCAGATTTTATAGTCATATTCTTTTTTTTTCTTTTTTTTCAAATATTCAGAAGTCTTCCCTATCAGTACTAATAAATTTATAGGAAGTTTTGGAATAGTTGTATTGCAGAAGACTTAAAAAAAGGGGCTTGTCTGAAAGAGATAGTGTATTCAAGCTATTCTGTGCTCTGAGACTCCCAGTTGCACGCCTCTGGGATATGTGCTGGAATATATGTTATTCAGTSTATCTAAATATGTTCTGAGAAAAGAGGTGGATAGGGAGTTGACAAAGCTGTTGGTGGGTTAAAATYATTCAGAACAATCAAAACGAAATCTGATTGTGAAGATTTAGTCCGTTGTTGGCTGAGTTGGTGCTAAAACAGTAAATGAAATCCGATATCAATAAATGGCAAATAAGGCACATGGGTAAAAACAAGCCTGTGCACATATAACTGTAGAGGTTTAAATTAATTTTTTTTTAATATTTGAGAAATTGATTTGTTGAGTTTCTAGAGATAATTTTATAAAAATATCAGCTTAATCTTCAGTAGTGTTTTTTTTAAAAAGTAGAATATTAACAATTATTAGAAAAAGAATAGAGAAATAAGGCAATGTAACCATGCCTCTGAATGAATCACAATCTGGATCACTGCATATAATTCCAGTTACCTCTTTCAAAAAGACACAATAGAGCTAGGAAGGTGCAGAAAAGGCAAGAAAAATGATGAACTTATGGAAAGGATGTGCAAAGTGAGATTGAATAGACTAGGCTTCTTTGCAAAACTAGATGATGGGAAAAGGAGAATAAAATCATGAATACCACGAGCAATAGAAGAAAGATTTCTCAATATCTMAAAAAAAAAAGTGCAGAGAGAGGGAAAGGAAGGAAAAGGGAGCAGAGAGAGAAATTTAATTTTGCATTAAAAGAGTTATAGAAACTTTCTTCCCTACAATATGCATTAATAATCACTGAAACTCCCTAACACTCTTTATACAAATATAAATGTATTCAAAAGTCCCAATGCACAGGTTACTGCTGGTGAAGTGCCAGGTTAGATGAACCTTCTTTTCCATGGTACAGCTTATACTTGGGTATTTTTATACTGGTATATAGTCACAATACTGGCGTTTTGACTGCTTTATAGTTGACTCACATATGTAATATTTTGCTCTTTATAAGGAAAGAGGAGATGATCTTCACATTTTTCCTCTTTTAATTATTATCAATTAGTGTGGGTGTCTGCGGAGCCCAGGGCAAACTCAGGCTTATTGAGATGTAAAAGGTAGTTACGATGGAAAAAGAAACCAGGAGGGTGGGAATCCCTAACGGGATAAACCCGATAGGTTCAGGGTGCCTTTTGACGTGATTGGATAAAGGTGTTTGGGGCTCCTGATGACTGGTCAGAAGTTGYTCCTGGAGCTCGTGGTGGTTAGCGTGTGAGCACCTCCTGGAGAGGCCGTGGGGTCCTTTGGGTCTCGTGAGGAGGGGGCAGGGTTCATTTGTAGAGGCTATATAAACCYCGGGGTGTGGCTGCAATAAAGGTCTGTGTGTCACCATCTCGGAGACCCCAGCTCCTCAATACACCCACAAATTAGTGGATTGATACAAGTTCCTACATGCATATACAAGGAACAGAGCTTTTTGAGAACTCAAAATATTGAACTTACTAATTTGCTTAGTTGTTTGAAGGGTGTTTTAATACAGGCAAGCAAAAGGAAACTTTAATGAGTGCATGTTGCTTATTTTTTTTTTGGTAATATCTGCTATTTGTTATGGATGCTAATGTGACAAACAAAAATATCACTTTCCAAGTTTCTTTCCATGAGTGCAGCATATCTTGGTGCCTAAATATGAATCAAATGCCCTGCATAAAGAATGTATGGCCAGGTTATATACATGTAGCAATATGTTAAGAAGGAAACGGTAGAAAGAAGTAGAGGAAAAGTATATTGTGGAATTTCATAGCTATCTACATGCACAGAAAATATGTGTATTTTTTCTCCTGATCCACTAGCAAACCTTAATTTTCTTTTTTATGTTCTAATCAGCTTCATACTACACAGGAAATATTGGATTCATTCTGTTAGTGCAAGTGAGATATTCCCTAATTATTGCATATATCACAAGATATGCATATGTGCACAAATGCACCCTAAGAACAAGGGCGGAACGTCTGTGATGGAGGTGAAGGAGTATCGCCAGAATTTGCTTGGCCGGCAAGCGCTCTTGCTCCCTCTTTGGAGCTGAATAAGCTCAATATGTAAACTCATGTTTGAGATGGTTCAATTCAAAGGGCTGCTTTGCGGGGGTGATGGACAGGTGCATCCTCTTTGCTTATATGTGCACATTTGAAATGAAGGTTTGTGGATGTGTTTGCGTTTAAACTTGTGTATCTTGTATCTGTGAGAGGACACACACAGTGGTGGCAGCTGCTCTCTCTTGCTCTTTCATTTTCTTGCCTTTCTTGCCTGTTATTGCCAAGAGTGGTGCCTAAAAGTCATMGGCTGCTAGAATTTCTTGATCTATAAAGTATATTAAATCATATCTTGGATATATTATTTAGAGTTGCATAGTATTCAAGCATTTGATGTAAACACACAACTTCTTTAATCTTGCTTAATTCCTTCCTCCCATATCAGTTTAGATTAACATAAGAAAGTGAGTTCCTCATTTTGCATCCACCAGGTGCCTCATAGGAAGCTAAAACCAAGGCTTTTTTAATTTGAAATTCATTGCTGTGTTAAGCAGAAAGATGCTTTTATTTAACATAGAAAAACAATTTGATGCCTGAGGCATCTGGGTTCTGTTCTCATCTGTTATTAATTCACTATGTGTCTTATGTATTCACTGAGACCAAACTATTTGAATTCAATCATCTAGGTATATCTGAATAAATGACCTGATTTTTCCAATTTAAGAAAACTGTGGATGCTTAATATTTCATAAATAGAACTAAACTATTAGGTGCTTTCAAACAAGTTTAGTTACCTTTTTTTTTATCCTGAATTTGAAAGGTTTAGACTTACGACTTTCAATTTCATCTTAATTTCAATATCCCTGTTCCATGGTTATAAAATAGACTATCACGTGGATGTCTTTAAAACATGTTCAACTTCAATACCTCCAGAGAAAACATATTCTGTAAAAGCAAAATATAACTTTAATGGGGATAATATGTTGTGGAGTGTAGGAAATTGGCATGTAGTAACTATATCTTTTACCCTTATTATGTCTCCCTGATGACAAAATCGGAAAGAAGCTGATACCCTTTTTCCTAATGTTGGGAATTCTGATCAGCAATCTATGTGACTATTTTTCTGCTCAGTGATATTTTACATTACATCAGAGCAGCATGAGACATCTCAGACATTTTTACCTAATTCTGCCTCCTTTATGGACTAATCATTTTTCGTTTTGAATTAGCCCAAGCTGCAGAATTTGTTTTGAAATCTTAGAAGTTCTAATGTATTTCTTTCAGCTTTGGTCTGGGATCTGAGACATTGGATGTAACATTCTGCTTCTGACTGCAACTTTAAAGCACCTATTTTGGAAATATTTCTAGGCCAAGATATACTTTAAATAATGATAGTAAAAAGTCAAAATATCTTTAAAGCTTGGATACGTTCTGCTGATGTTACGAAAAATATGAAATAAAGACACCAAACTTGAATTATACTTTTATCAAGAGAGACCAGTTACTAAATGCTGATCATACAGGCTGCATTCTGGCCAGCACAAATAGATGGGATTAAAAAGCCACTATTTATACCCCAAGGAACAGATGGATTTAAGTACTCAGATTCTTTTCACCGACATATCAGCAATTTCTTATCTCCGTGAAATTAAATGGCCATGTCCTCCTGGGGGTGACCCATTCACTATTTATACCCTGTTTTGAAAATATTTTCTGGAACAGCAAGTGGTTGTGAGAAATTTTTTKGTTTGTTTGTTTTGCTCTTAGTCCCCTTCCCACGGGCAGAAAAATTTAAATATGCATTCATCTACACATATGTAAACGCTTTTATATAATTATGTCTAAGTAAATAGTAAGTAAAAAGAGTCTACAAAAATCATAAAAGGAAAAAAATGGTTTAAAGCATATTTTTATTTTTGCACTTCTCCTAGTTTAAAAACTGTTTTTCTGATAATTTTACTAAAATTGTCCCCTATTCCAGATAATTTATTTACAAAATGAGATTGTCCTGATAAAGATTTCAGTTATAAAATTGTCAATCAGATGTTGCTGTAGTAAAAGTCTTAGCATTTGTTATAATCATATTTTTCTTAATCAAACTTTATCCAAAATGTTAATTAGAACATTTTTCTTTTGATTTCATACCTATTTCTCTTGTTTCTGTTAMTCTAGAGACCTAAATCCTTCTAATAATGAGATGGGAGAAGGAAAAAAAAAAATCTGTGAAAACGTGGTCTGTGACCTTAAAAAGCATTTCTTGAATCCTCCGTTACAGTTTTCTTTCTCAAAGCATCTCTTGCTCCCTCCCAAACACCTTGTGTGTTGTATCAGGCATCACTTCAGTTCTCTCTCTTCCTTTCTGCCTTTTCTTGAGAACCCAGTATATAGTCAGTATAAGCAAGTTATCAGTCTGTGAAAAGGAAACACAAAGCACTTCGTTGTAATATGCTGATGATGCTTACCAATTATTTCTAGATGTTTAGGTAATTCTAGTGAATTGCTATATTTCTGTAGTGTTTTGTAGGGATTTAGGCAGTTGGARTGAAAAACACATCTTAAAATATTTGTTGTCTTTTATTTATTATAGTGAGTTAAGGTCCAGAGCTATAATTGGGTCATACATATCCTGGAGACGTGGGGAAAGGAAAAAAAAAATTGCTCAACCCAACAGAAGCTCAATGCATCACTACTGAATGTTGCCTTTGCCTTCTGCATYCCTAGTGTGTTCATATTTGAAGCGAGTCTGAAATAAAAGTGCTATTTCTCAGTATCACTGCTATCTTTGGTTGGCTGGTTAGGACCATCTGGTTCACTTCCCAGTTGATAACAAACCTGAAGGGCACATTCTGGCAGATGATGGGGAGGGAACGGTCAGATAAGGACAAGGTTGGTGTCTATACATTAGGCAGAAGTCATAAAACGTGAAGGTTCTCCAGAAAATTTCTGTGAACCTGTATCAGTTGCTTCCAATTTAAACTTCCTAAAGGTTTTGATTTCTTAAATCGTGATGCTAAAAGACAATGTGTGTGTGGGGAGGGTATAAAAAGCGTGGAGGAAGAGGGAAGGGAAAGCCTCAAAGCTCAACAAAACCAAAATTTATTAAGAATGTCACTTTTTATTAGGATACTGATAATAATGGGACAAGAAAGGTGTTATATGTTTTAATTAGGCTGTGAAAAGATCTCACCTGGGTTTGTGAAAAGCATGACATACACATAGAATGCCCTGTAAGTGCCAGACTATTTTTGTCCACTTAATAATTTTATTTAATTCATAATTATCAGCTAGTGTTTTGATTCTGTAGATTTTGGTTTGTTGTTCTTTTTCGCTGATTATGTACCTTATAAATTGCAGGAGGAAACGATCTTTGATAGATGATTGCAATCAGGATGATAATATATAATTTTGATTAATCAARGGAGTTTGATTAATTTTGACATTGAACATAGAATACTCCTATGCTGGAAGAAAGAGTTGTTTACTGTCATTCAAGATGAGTAATAATTCAGAGTTGGGAGAACACTTGTTTACAACTCCCCCAAAGAGTGAGCAGTAGCTTTGCTACCCTTTCTCTAGCAAAGATAAACAAGCCAAAATACTGTGAATTTCACATGAGTGGTATATTTATGAGTGCATATCTCATACACTGCGCTTGTATACTACCTGAGATCTACAGAGTACCCTCTCTTTTTTTTTTTTTTTCCCCAAGAATCTCACTTGTTATTATTGTATTTATTATCTTTATTTCTTTTTTTCGTGCTACCTATGATGTCATTCCTACACAAACACTGAAACAAAACTCTTGTAGATCTTATGGGAGCARGGGAGCTGGAAATTGTGCATCAAAAGCTCCTACAAAACCTGTAAAGGTTGCATTGCTGATACTTTCTTTTGTCAGGCTAGACTTTACTAACAAATTGACCCGTAGAACTTTTTGATACTAAACACCTACTTTTTTTCCTGAATTTATCTTTAGCATGCACATGCTTAGCATGTGTTCTAAAGAGCGTGTACATTTTAAAGTTAATAGCCTTTTGTCTCTGATAGCAGTCCAGATTTATGCCTTCTATTCTTCTATTATTTTGCTGCATGCATTTGAAAGTCACTTTGACTGAAAGTCTGTTCTGGTTTCTTTATTCACTTGCATGGAGCTTCCTGAATTTACTTAGAACCTTAAAATTATGTATGGATGTGCAGCTAGTCTCTGATACTGATAGCTCTCTGACCTATTAATTAATATGAATTTTTTTATTCTYTTTTCCTTCCTTTCCCAAAAAAAGAAAATAAATCCATGTGACGCATGAGATCATAAGAAACAATATCAGACTGGGTGCATGACATATAATAAAAAATATGTATTAAAAAGATCAAWGAAATGAACCCACAGAATGGTGATGGGCCACTGACCATTGCCTAAATTAAACAAATGCTGGCAATCGTGTTAATTGATGGATATTCAGATCAGACAGTACAGATTCTCAGCTTTTGATCTGACCTAGGTTGTGACAGAAKTAAGAAATACACTTGGAATCATAGCACATTTTAAACTTGCATCAGAGATTACATTTGTTTGCTGCTCTGTTTTCCTGAACTACTTATATGGTAATAAATGATTTAATGTAAAAGGAGTATGTTTAAGTGCCAAGCAGAGTCTCATCTACCTGTGACAGAAGGACACTTATGTGTTTTATTCTGTTTTACCCTAGACGACATCTAGATGTTGTTTTCTACTGTAAACCCAAGCAGMATTGCTGAGGTTACAGAGGCTTGGCGAAGTGGGGGGATTCCTTTCCATCACCTTCTGCGCATACCTGAATGAATGCAGGGCACTGAGCATCTGTTTTAAACCAGAGAGAAACATGAAGGCCGTTATAAAAGCACCACCAAATGCTCCCTTCTGGCCTCTGTGTTTCATCTAGCATATAGACGTACTTATCTCTATTAAAAATAGCTAGGAAGAGCAGGCTGAAAATCTGTCATGGTAACATCAGCATTTCCAATTATGATTTAGTGGAAAATTGTTGGGTAGTATGCATAAACACTAGCACATAGTGACAGATTGAAGCATGTCTTCAATGCCATTGGTCTGTGAATAGCCAAACAACACTGAAGGTCAAATATAAGTTGAGCCACAGACATGATATATGAAATGCCTTGCATGATTTATTACGATAGTAATCACAGTAAGGAGCATTCCAGCCACAACAGCTAACACAGCCTCAAAYTGATGAAGCTCGTAAGAATAAATACCAATTCCAGCTGTGACACCTGCATGTAAATAGGCATATGCACACACACACMCCCMCACACACCATAAAGAGCCATTTCTGTGTTTGTTCCCTTTAGAAAAGTTTTAAACCTGAGCAGGGACTTGTTATCACTTATTCCACCGAATTAAGCATAGCTCYGAGTGCCTCTTTGTGGCCCTGTTTCAGCAGCTTGGTCACATTCCTGCCTGGCCTCAGCTGCTATGTCTTGTTGTGATGATGGCTATAACCAGTCCTTAGCACAGAAATGAAGAGCTTGAGATTCCAGAGTCTTCATCAATGCCTTTCACTTCTTGGAGATATGTGGACTCCCTGAGATGCTCTTAGTACAAGAGAAAACACAGAGCTCTTGACTTGTGAATATTGTAAAGATAAACCAGAGAACAATGATCTAAATTAATGCAAGCTCAAATGTCTATTTTCAAAAAATAGTTATACTGATCATTTTTATGTTCTGTAAAAATTTAAGTGTTTTGAATATATTAATTTTAAAACATTAAAATTGGGTGCTTGAGAATATTTAGTTTTTTTCTTTTTTTGATGAGCACAGTTTGAATACTTCACAATTCACTACACCTGCACATATACTAAGGCAGGTGTCTTAGTCTTTGTTCCTTTTAGCTTTCTTGTCTACTCTGCTAATTTAAAATGAACTGATTTAAGAATGTCTTAGTAGACAAACAATTACTGCTGTACACAGATGCTACATTTATCTATAAAAGCCTTTTCTGACAACATAAAAGGCACTTTTTGCTTTCTATTCCATCAGGACTTCCATCAATATTATTCCATCAATATTACTTTAAATCAAAAAAAGAGGCATGATTGTTTAATTCAGATAAGTTTTGGTTCAGTGCCCAGGGATTTAAAACTGGTTCAGGTAACATTGGCAAGCATTGTACCTTTTTTCTCCCTCTCTTCAATAGCTGCTGATTCATATAGCAACATGCAAACCACAATTCTGCACAGCCTTCTATAGCAGGAAAATAAGGCTGCGTGGCAAGAAACATTTCTACTGTTTGAAGAAGTTTGCACATTTGCTTTTCTTTTGTCTAAAAGCTTTTGGCATATCGTGTCTCTGACTATCCAAATAACCTGATTTCAAAACATTAAAATCAAAACGTGAGTTTTCTTTGGAAACCACCACGCAGAATCTGATTCAGGTTATCAGATTACAAGGGAAGTGTAAGTTTTGTTTTCTTCATTTTTTTTTTTCTTGTGCATTCACCAGACTTTTAAAATAAGCATCTGTGTTATAGATCTGAATACCTTCTACTTTCTAGGGAAGAGAATTAGTAGATATTATATGGCACCAAAACACCAAAAAAGGTTCAAAATAGCTCACTTCATTAGAAAAACTATCCTGAAAAGTACAAATTCAACAAAAATGTTGAATAGACATTCTAGACCTATAAAGTACTCGCAGTGGAAAGATTTTTCTTCTAATACTCTTATAAAAGAATACTTGTATGTTCTTGTGACCCATTAAATCTCTCTAATGTAGTATCCTTTGAATTAGTAAATTTGGGAAGGAAGTACCAAATAAATAGCAAAAGCTGCAGTTTTCACCATAGAGAGCTTGTTGTATATACATCTATTTTTATCATTCATTTACTAAATAGTATTGATCTCTGTGTGGACTACATTTCTATTTATTATTATTTATTATTTAGGCAATTTCACATTTCAGTAAAATGTCTTTTGGTAGAATGTTAGGCACACTTTATCGGGACTTACATCATTGAGAAACTTCTAATGAAATGCAGACATTCCTGTTAGATTTTTCTCACTTAATATTGTACTTGTGGATCTTCTCTTCTTCCTCTGATCTTGAGGAGGACTATTCTATTCTATTGCAATGTCCATGTGGCATAATTTTCAGTGAGGCACTGTAAATACAAGTTCCCTTTTTGGAATAAAAATTACAGAAGGCTGTGCAGAACAAACATTTAGATACAGATTCATTTTCATTTTCTTTTTCTTTGCAAAAACTATTACATTTATACTAATACTCTTTACAAAGGGAGAATAAAGTTTATCTGCTTTCAGCTTCCATAAAGTGCCTAATTCTGAAGTCCAGATGTAGTAAAATAAATTTAAAAATGTGCTACCTTATATAAAAGTATTACTGCTATGAGATGTTGCTGCTCTTCCTGAATTCAGACTTTAGCTGAGAAATCTGTGATGGTCAACATCACCTTCCTCGTATGTTTGCAAGATGCCTGTGATCATAGTGGAGAGTGCTTCAGCTCAGAACCATCTACTGCTCTGCTCTCCTCTTTTCAAAACATGGAACATTAGAGTAGTGACTCAAATATTATGACATGGGATTGTCCAGAGCATTTAGAGTCTCAAAGCTTATGTTTAAGAGAGGACAGATTATCATTTTCTCTTATTTTTCTGAATATGTATCAAGAGATTTAGCAAGAAACTTGTTTAGAAGAAAACCCATAAACTAACACTTATGCCCAAACTGGGATATGCAACGAGAACTCTCAAGGTCTCTTTTTGACATTTAAACCTCATGGATAACCTTTACTTCCTGTAAATAAAATCCTTTTGGCATGCTATAGGATAAAACAAAGCCCTAATCCCCTGTTAAGGCCTGGGGCATGTGGTTTGCAGGGAGAGGAGTGGATTTTTTTTGCGGCTGTACAGAATGATACACACACTTGTATCCCAAAAATGCAGCACAGCAGGACTCCTCAATTATGCTTCTTTACAGTTATAGCAGGGATGATCCGAAAAGGAGCCATGACCAAAGTTTATAGGTTGGTCCTTATGTTCACGGTCTCCTTTTAGTGGTAAGGAAGGATGAAATGTTTATTGCCCTGACAGTGCTGTCCTTACTGTCCCAAACAGTAGAGCTTTGGAGCAGAGTGAGAGTGACCCTTCATCTTAAGATGTGATTTGGAGCTCCTCCTACCACTAACAAACTCTGACTTATTCCTTGGATTTAAAAACACAAGAGTTTGCTATTAGTTTTTGGTATGTTTTTCTTTTCTCTCTCTCATTTTCATCTGCTTCTCTAATTCTTCTCACAGGGGAATTACATTAATAAATGGAAGTTTGTCCTTACACGTTTTCTGTTTAGTTTTATAGGCTGTGAGATTTGAGTTGTTCAGATGCTGTTGGCAGCTGTACTTGATGTGTTCCCAACCTGAAATGGTTCTGGAACATTTGTCACTAACAAATAAGTTCTAATGAGTTTATTATTGATTTTAATGTGTTTTCTTTTTGGAATTTGTTTTAATAAGCACACAAGAATATTTTTGCTACTCAAGGTAGAGCAGAGGGAACCATCTCTGCTCTAATTATTGAAATGCAAAAAGCTTGACCCCAAATCCTTCTTAGGAGCAGGAATGATTATAATAATATTTCTTAACTTTTTCTGTTTTCAAAATTACTGTCAACTAACAATCTGTGAGATTAAACATATCACTCTCTCACTGTTGATATTGTTATATATATATATAGTAGGAGTGTTAGGGTTTTTTTGGTAGTTTTTTTTTTTTTTTTTTTTTTTTTTCCCCCTCTGGCCTAAAACTCATAGAAGTTTCTACTTTATCTGCTTAAAAGATAGAATGTTGTTGCCTGTTGTCTGGAGTACACTAGATTTTAGCATAAAAAAGTGTTGTGTATTGTTGTTTTATTGTTTTCTTAAAATCTGAGGCACGATAAAATTCTTTCTCACTTAGAAGCTCACCTCTTTCTCACCTTGAAGCTCTCCTAAGAGGTGGTCTTTGTCTGATAAAATTACAAGGCAATAGGCTATTGCTATTGTCATGGAGAAAAAAAATATGCTACTTTTCCTGCTCAGCATCATAAAATATGAGTCTGGACACTAACACAGATGTTAATGTAGTTGTGCTGATTTAATGTTTTCCATAGTAATACCTTTTAATATTTTAATTACAAATCTAGACAGAATGTACAGGTTTGCTTTTGTTTACATTAATGATACTGCACTTTTCTATCTGCATATTAGGCTGCTGTTTCTGCCTGTGAGCTATYCTGCTGATAAAATATTTCTCATAGTGCAAACTCCAAAAAACAGCTTGGTAACATGTCCTGGAATATAATCCACCTGAGAGACATTTTAGAGATTGAGGATGTTTCAGGATAAAGGCTTTCATGGAACAATGCGGTATACTAAAATGCCTAATTCAAAATKACATATTCCAATAACTTTAACTAGAAGATTATTTTTAAAAAAGTTTCAACTGAAATCTGTGTCCTCAGAAAAAAACATTTTCTAGAAAACTCCAAGCTTTACATCTCCCCAAACTGGGACAGCTCTGACAGGGAGAATGTGCCAGGATCCACAAGTTTTGATATGATGGGTCATATGAGCTGTTTGCTTTCAACTTGGATTCAAATATGCAAATTTATTACAAATTAAGAACCTGTGCTTTAAAGATCAACAACACCTAGTTGTGCTGCATCTCTTAGAAAAGCCATTTCTACAGAATCTTATGTCATAAGTCATGATGACAAACAATAACTAAAAAAAAGAATATTTCTTTATGAAAATGTTCTTCAGCTAAGAATCTATTCAAAATATCCAGTCCTTGATTTAGCTAATATTAAGTTCAATATTTAATTTCTTTCATAGCTCCGAAAGAAATAAATCCAGTAGATTTGGGAGTGATGCTGATTGATTGTTTTTACTTTCAAAAGACTCAAGGTATTAATTTCTGAACAAAATATTGTGCTACCAAATTAAATGTGGATTCTATTTGTTTTAATACTCCAGATGTTACACTCTTTAAAGTTTTTCTTTCTAATTCTGAGCAAAAGAATATTTCTGTTTCAATGAATGTACAGGCAATTTAAAACTATTGCCTGAACCACAGGTGGCAGTACATGTTTAAGTATGAATATATCTAAGCAGCTCTTGTCAGGAAAGTGCAGCAGGAAAAGAGCACTTAATCCTTGATTTTTCTCGTTCAAAAAGTCAAGATCAAGTAGTATGTGGGTTTGTGGTTTTTTTTATTTTTTTGACTATGTGAAGGAAACCCTGAGTTTAAAAGGTTGCACTAAGTGTAGTGGTAAAGTAATATTAAGGAAGCAGTTAATCTCCTGAAAAAGAGACAAGTTTATATTCTGAAGTACCTCTAGTATTATAAACAGTGCTGCAGAACAGCAAAAGGCTCAGTATATATCATCTATTTTTCTGAGTTTTAAATGCTATTTCCAAGCAGGAGAATTAGCTTTTCAAATGGAAATGTGGAAATTACTTTGGTAATGGATCCTTTTCTACCTAGCCCTCTATGAACTCCAATGTCTTTCTGATTTTTTTTCATGTATTTACTAAAAGTAGATTGTGATCGGAACTTCTTTTAATTGTAAATAGAATTCGAACTTTCAAGAGACTAGAAAAATTAGGAAATTGTCTTAAAAAGTAATATAAGTTGAAAAGGCAAGGGTGAATTTCTTTTTAATAATAATAGCATTACTGGAAAAAAAAMCAGGAAAATATTTTAGGAAAACCTTAAAATGAAAAGAATTATGAAGCAATAAAATAGGAAGATCACATAAGAAACCCTGAAATGAATTAATTTAGGTTTTTTGAAATAATCTTTGCAATCTGACTGGCTAATATATTTCCAGACCTAAGTACTCATGACAGAAAAGAATGCTAAAAAGGTATAAAAGGTCTGTTAGAAATTCCAGTCACACAATACACTTTTTGCAATCTATAATATTTAAATATGTTCATCTCTGAAGGAAGAGATGAGGCAAGTGCTTTTTAAAAGTATTTAAGGTATATTATTACTATTTCTGCTCTATTTCTGGAGACCCTGAGTCAAATCTGCTATAAGTAAAGAATTACTGGTGCAGAATTACTCTGAATTTTGAAGTCATTTTATGAGCTTTGTTATGGTGCTTGATTTTGCTGAGGCATGAACAGACACTTCTGTGGGAAAACAGCTTTGTCTTGCATCTTATCCTGCTAAGCTGGTGCAAAATTACATATAAGGCAGAGAGAAAGTTTTGAGAAGGAGGTCAGCCTGTTACTCCAACCCAGCGACACTTTTTTTTTCTACTGTACAGATACATGCTTAACTATGACATGATACTTTGCTGTAACTAATATTCTTAAATAAGCAGATTTCTGGATAATATTTCCTATATCTTTTTTTAGTAACATTCTCCCTCCGAAAAAAAGAAAAAAAAAAATTAAACATATGAAAATAGCTACGGGGGAATTTCATTCTTTGTCTATAGAAAGACCTTGAATTCAAGTTTTATAAAACACAAAGGTAGCATTTCATTAGTGAAAGTCTGTGTCCTTTGAGTTAGAGTTTTCCTATGTAAAGGTAGTATCTATCTCTCAGAACTTTTATAAAAAAAGCCATACCTTTTTTCTTAGATTTTCGTTCCTCTAATGAGTGGAAGGTTTCTCATTAACAGCCTACTGTATTCAGGTTGAGTTTAAAGTAAAAAAGCTTGGTACCATTGTTATTCTACATGTTAAGGGTTTTTTTTTCTCCTAGACATTATTTGACATTCACTTGGGCCCCTAATATTTCTGCATAAGAGACCTATTCCTTTTTGGTCTTCATTTTATAAGATTAATGAGCCATGTCTTGTACTCGTAACTCTCCATTGACCGTTCTAAGAGTTTTTTCTGAGCATGATCCAGATGATTTTTTTTTCCCAGCTATAAAAAGACTGAATACAATATTTCATACAAATTCTAATCTGTGTGTTACATAATATAATTAATAATTTCCTTCCTTTTGTGGAAGCATCTTACTATTTATGTTACTAAATGCATGATACATCCTGGGTTTACAATTACATTTGCTGTGGTGCCTGACAGTTAGCATGTGATTAACTGATATCCTTAGGTCTTTTTCCAGCTCTTTCATTTCCAGTTCATCATCYCATAGCAATAATTTAATTTTGTTGTCTTCAAGTGCTGGATATTGTATGCAGTATCATTAGTTTTTGTCCTTTATCTCTGTAATATCATTGAGTAATCTCAAAATCATCCAGGTTTCTTTTTTTATGTATTGACAATATTCCTTAGTTTATAACCTCAGTATGTTTCATTAATATTCCTGTTTTTATCCTTGCATTCTGTAAATTGAAATAGAAAAGTCAGCACTTAAGATATTATGTCTCTAATACAAAGTAAGATCTTGTGGTACAGATGGGATGGTGAAGTACAACGGATGCCATGGCAAAACAAGTAGAAGAGTTGTTTGAACTGTTATTTAGCCATAGTACTTCAGCAAAGGCCTTGCATGAGCTTTATTTTAGCAAATAAAATCAATATTTCATTGAAATCATTATTACAGAAGATTTTAATAAATAATACTTTTTTGCCTTTAATTTTTTCATTTGAATTTATTTTGTTGAAATAGAGAGGAGAATATACTCTCCTTTCCTTAATATTTCTGTTGTTCAGTTATCTTTTGAGTCCAGGTCAGAGATTAGCTTGTGTCTGACACAAACTTTAGCTGATGATCTACCCGAATGGAGGGAACTCTCCTCCTGTGCTTGTTTACTAGGAAAGCATTTTAATCTCATTAGAGTGAAACTTAGGAAATTATATTTATAAATTGATGAATTAAATGAAAACTTTTATTATTAATCATTTTAACTTTAAAAGGGAAAGTTTCTGAAATTGCGTATTTTGGGGCTTCAGAAAGAAAACTATCTCTTAATTCTGTAAAAGAAAAAAGCTGTTTGGAAAAGCTTCACTCTGGAGTTGTCTGATTCAAAAAAATATCAAAAGCATGTCAGTTTGTTGCCAGAACATAAGGGTTCAGTGCAATGCAACGGCTCAAAGAGTGAGTGTATTAGTTTGCTATGTATATAAACAGGAATATAACACATAATAGGCTTCTATTACTATTTAGTTAGCATTATTGTAACTGTTTCTATATACAATTTTGGTACTAGTATTCAAAGAGGATAATGATAATTCAAGTTCACACAGGAGGTCATCAAAGTAAACTGAGTCCATTAAGCATTTCAAAGGGAAGTTTTAGAAGTTTCAATCCTCAATTGTAAACCTATGTAATAAACAAAACATTGATATCACTCAGTTGTCCTATGATTGCAAATTCCTAAATTCTAGTGTCTGCTGAACTAGTTTAAAAATAAGAATATTTTAGCACCATGAATGCTACAACTGCTAATTGTGTGCTAAAAACAAACCTTTTCAAATAAATTCAGGAGACTGTTTTTCTCTGCCTTCAGAATMGAAGTTGTTTTTCTGTATGTTTTTGATAGACACTCCTTAATTATAAAATATGCACACTCTAAGCAAAATTGTTGACTAAAAATTATAAAACAATGCTAACTTATAAAATGTAACACTTGGCTTATCCTTGAGTAATTTGATGCTCCTTTAAGAAACAGAACTTTCTGACTTCCTGATTTAAATTCTAATCAAAACTTATCAAAATTTGGGGATATTAAAGGAAATTAGGGTGCTCTACTCTTAATAGGTATGACAGATAGAATTTTCCTCAGTTGCCACTATATTGAATGACTCACCGCTGTTTTTCTCACTGTAAATTGTTTTAAGTATGAAAGATGTCTTACTGAAGCAAATTCTTGACTTCACCTTACTGTGAACTTGCAGCTTGGGTCAATAAATGGTCATGTTAGCCTCAAGGTATGTCAATATCATCTTAGTTCTCAGCTGTTATTATAGAATGAGTTACCTRCCACTCAGTATGATTAATTCTTTGTTAAAAGGTGCATTACATTTGTTTTTGTTGATGCTCTTTCTCAGTACAAAAGTAATTGTTTTGAAAAAAAAAAAAAAAAACTGTGGTTCCTCAAAAAGGAAGAAGTCGTCAAAATCATAGAATTTCTATGAAAAAGTATTAGGACTCATATTCTATATGAGGCTGAGCTGCAGCTGCTAAAACARCAAAACACTAAATTGTAATTGCTTAGGATGTAGTTGGATTCTACAAAAGGCAAAGGCATATTTGCACAGTTTAATGAAAATAAGTTCAGAACTGTGTGTGGTGAATAAAGACCACAGACCCACTCCACTTACAGTTTAGAATCCGTAATTGTAGTAATGATTAAATGCAAATTAGTTAATTGTTACTTATAATGCTTATATAACGATAGACATATTAAGTCTTTGCATAAGATCAAGAAATGACTAGTGTCTMATTCTAAGATTTCTTTAAGTGCATGTGTCTTTTTATCAGTAATAAAGAATGAGATAATTTATTATGTTGTACTTTTCACATAACTCATTGAAAATAGAGAAGTTATATTACAAAACATAAGGTCTGATCTTACAGACAAAATCTACTTCTCAGTTTGAAAATACTATACCTTTTGATTTAAAAAAAAAAAGTCTGGATATTCCTGTGCTTAGCAATGGAAAAAGGAAACACTTACCAGGGGGATCTTAATACCTTGTTTTCTGTAATGATTCCCTTCATCTGCCATTCAGAAATTCTGCAAAACCCCGCTTAAACCAGCGAAAGGTAGGAAGGATCACTAGAGAGTTATTTTATATGCTTTTTAGATCTAAGATAATTTTGCTGGGTATGGACAAGTTCATAAAAGCTTTTTTTTCCAAAAAAAAGTCTTTGCATGACAAATGAACAATGATAAATGAATCCAACCCTCTGGTTCACTTTCCCACCATAATATAGACATGATAAGAGACATAATAACTAAAATGCAAATTGGACACATTCAGAGGAAATCCATAAAATACACTTGAACAGCAATTGTCAGGACATTGTGAGTTTTAATACCACTCCAAGTGAAGTATCTTCTGCTGGGAGATAGATGGGCAAGTAAAATAACTGTATAGTGTGAAATTGCGGATTACTCAAAAATGATCCCCAAAGTAGCTTCGAAGCATCATTAACGAGGTACAGGCAAACTGTGTTCTCTACAGTACTTCAGCAAGCAGTAATATGAGTGTCATGGAAATKATGTAGACACTCCAAAGCAATCCCGCAGTTAGAGCACAGCAGACTTATCAGAATCTTTTATAAGGAAAAGAAAAATCAGGCTATTTGTTACCCTTATATATTGTAGCAATTGAACTCTAAGGAAATTCTTTCTCAAATAGGGTAGGATTGTAAAGCATTGTGGAGCTAGAAATGTTTGAACAATCTGTCCTATTTGCAGTTCCCCTGCAAATAGCCACCTGCAAGGTTAAGAGAWCTTTGCTGCTGCTGTTCATTCTATTTTTTCATCCACTCTACTAATTTTCTCAACAAAAATATAATCTCTGATGAGGTCGTATACTAAAATCAGTCATACATGTGATTAGAGACTTACTCGGGGCATAGAGATACACTTGGGGCATAAACTCACCTCTTGCTTCTCACCTATGAGGTTGTCACTTTTTAACTACAGTGCTTTCCTATGAACTAAGAAAGTGGAAACTTTCGTAGATTTTTTTCCTTTTTTTTTATTTAACATTCTGTGCATTTTTCAAAGCATGTCTTTCATCTAACAACAACAACAAARTATAAGTTCAATTTACTAGAAAAGAAGCAATAACATTTCCATAGTAAAACATTTGATACTGTGTTGTTGTTGCCATAAGAATAGCATGAAGTAGTCACATGCTTCAAAAAGGTGCCTTTAGGGATTGCTACAGCACTGGCAAGTGTGGTTAATGGTTTACCAGATTAGGATTACTTTCCTTTAAGAATTTTTACCTAACTAATGATACACATTTTTAAAAGGTGTGGGGGAGCAATCAGAATAGTAATGAGCGTTACAAAGAGCTAAGATATTTATATATGCTTAATAAACATGCCGCAGTGGGGTTTATTTGCATTTGGAGGATTTATTCATATCATAATTGCATCAAAGTCAGGAAAAAAAAGTCTATGAACTTGAGTTTATGGTCTGAGTTTATTAACATTATTATATTCATAGTGAATGTAGGAGGACTAAGAAACCACTTCAGCCTGCTAGAGCTATAATTTACTTATAATTTTTGAACACATATTTGATCATTCCCTTTTCAAAATTGTTAAGATTATGTATTTGTTTGCCTAATACCTGAAGGCTGTGGAGACATAAATTACCCTTTCCTCTGCCTAATTACCCTGAGAGGCCTCATATAAATCAGTAAAGGTGCTTTGAGCACCACTGAATACGGAGCTCACTTTTGCAGAGAAACAAAAACAAACAAGAATTGCCACGTAATCAATACGTGTGATGACCTGTGCTGCACTCAAAGGAGCCGAGCGTGGTGATTGCATAGGTGGCACTTTTTGATTGGTGTCAAACCGAGTGCCTAGTGTTTCAGTGTGGCAGCGCGCTCTAGGGAGGCATAAATGGTGTTAGCAGCTACAGTAAGCAGCAAAGGGTTTTGAATTCATCTTTCAGATGAAATGCACTTCTGAAAGGTTTTAAAAGTGCAGTTGTAATCAGTTCTATTAATAGCTGCGCAATAACAACACACACACTTTTTTCCAAATTCTGAATGAAGCCCCTTGGATTTCGTTAAGTGCCTACATATAGAGTTTATGGGCCTAAAGCATTAAAAGATGTGAGACTTCCTTATTAATCTCCATTCAGAGGAGTCTAATGGATGCTGCAAATAAACGGTTTCAAAAATAAAAACATCAAGTCAAATAATATATAATTTTTGCCTTCTGCACATATCCCCTTTTCACTGGTTTCCTAATTTTAAGAAAATCTATTAAATTAATGTCTTATTTCTGAAGCCCTAGCTTGCAGCCAAACAACATTGCAGATATTGAACAAGGAATACAATTTACTGTATTGTTATTTATAACTAGTTGTAAAGAGGTTATCAGTGACTGAGCTCAGACATCTTTTACACTTGTAGAAATGAAGAAATACAGATAACCAAAGTCAGACAAAATACTTTAGGGGCCAATGAGTCAGAGCACTTCTCTCCTGCATGTTTTATAGTACGTTTCATCACTCAGTATAAATGAAAAAGATCAGCACAAGGAGAAAAAATGGAAGGCTAAGAATTGAAGCAAACTACATTTTTTTCCACCATTCTCCAAGTAATTATACCTTGTTAATTTTTTGTCTAGCTCATGTTTCTATAGATGATTTATTGTTAAATAGTATCCTTTTCAATTTAAAATAAAATATAGCATACTTTAAGCTATTGGTCCCTCTGTCAGACCCCTCACCTCTGCACCTAGCAGCTGAGAGGCAGTAATGCATTACAGACATCACTSTGATACACTGTCGTGCCAGTTAGAATGGCTTACTAGAAGTTACTTTCACTGGAGATGCTGAAAAGTTAACTTGGGTATGGAGGAAGAGACATTTTCATTTTGGTATTCCTGAGAGCTAGRAAAACATAGATGCTATAAATTATTATGCATACTTAGTAGGCTAACCGAATGAGTGAAAATTTTCTAAAATGAACTAATTCTATCACTGATGATGATCTAATTGTTCACTCACATATGACAAGGTTCAGTGGGCTCAATCTTTTTATTTATTTAACTTTCGTTATTTATAATTTTTATTTTACTGTTATTATTTCCTGTCATCTACCTGCTTGTTACTTTATATCTCAACTTTAGAGCATGGAAATTTTTATAACACTGAAAGTCTTACCTCTTTGGAAATTTCCAACTCAAGCAAGTGCACTCTCCTTTAGCTCTTGTTAACTGGGATTCCACTCCATATCCTTGTTTTATCCTTTGTTACAAATCATAAAATATCATCCTCTTGCAGTGTAAGTGCGACATGAGCCACAAATATGCGAAGCATGGAAGTCTTAGTGCCTGGCTATATTTTTGCATTAATATAGCTTTACTGTTGCAAGTCTTCAGAAGAACATGGGATGATCTGAGAATATTGTTTGGAAGTAGGTACAGAGCAACCACTGAATCGAGGAGAAAATATTCCAACTCTTCACCAAACAACTGGTGGAAGGAGTTGCTGGTTGCTGACCAGCAGTAGGAAAATGGGATTGGTAGTATATTCTTCAATACAAACTGGCTGTTGGCATAGAATTRCCATCCAAAAAAGGGGGGGATTGTCCTCCAAAGAGCGTATTTCAATCTCTGCTGTCATTAAGATTATTGTGAATACATCAGATATTTGTCAGTATTTAGGAAGCAAGGAATCACCAGGGTCGGTGGATACTCAGTGAAGTATGGATTCCTCTAAAGAAGACACATGCAAGAGTGACAGGGAACTAAAATGCAGGCTGCTCTTAGCAGCTTTCTAACGTGCCACATGGAAATGCTGCTGTCTAGTGGTGAATTTATAACCTGTTATTTCAGTGTGCCAATTACAAACTGGTGATTTCAGCATGTTTCTGAAACATATTTCTAAAATAGAAAAGAAAAAATATGGTGCATGACATACCGCTACTGGTTGAGAATAATCGAGACAGGTGGTTTCTGAGCTTCATGCTTAGCTTTGTCTCCCTTAAGCACTAGTTCTCTCCCTGGTAAACATCACAGTTCCACATTTAACAGTGAAAACCTTGCAGTGCCGTTTGTGCATTTTCTCTACCTTTTAATGGTAATCAATGTCAATTGCTAACTCATTATAAAGCTTCTTCACGGATCATAAGAAATGTGGTACCTGAGGGGATGGTCTTTCTTATTCCACTGAAAACCAGTTGTACTTGCTATTTCCTTAAGGAAAGAAATGGAGTCTAGTAATTAGCAGACCAAAATAATGACTACATCACATCCTCTTTTTTTTTTTTTTTTTTTTTTTCCCCCTGGAAAATTTGTCTTTCTCTCTGGATATAAAGCTTCTTAATGATCTGTAGCAAAAAGTAGCAGAGGTTTATGTAAAGGAATAACATTTTTAGAGCTATTTTTTTTTACCATCTCTATTTGCTTTACATCACAAACCCAAAATTAAAGAACAACATTGCCTTGTCTTTCAAAATCATGCTGTTCTCAATTACAATGTGACCAAATGAGCATCTTCATAGAGAGCATCTTCATTTTATGTCTGAGGAATCTTTTATTGCTTCATTAATTTTTCCTTAGAGTTTATGTTTTCTTTATTCTTGATGAAAATTGAGGTTCATTTTTTGGATTGTGAATTTGAGCGGCACAGGAAGTAAAGACATAGTTGGAAAATAGAGGAAGGTGTCTAGACAAGTTGTCTAAGGGGCTGACCCCATGCTGTAAATCAGAGCAGCCCTGTGATTTACTCCATCTTGCACAGTCTGAATCAATTCACTGAGGAGATGTTCAGCAAAGGAGTGCTCAGTCACTGTTACAAAATACCTGCCCCAGCCTGCTGTGTTTTGGGGAGATGTAGACGTTGGTAGTATATTGCTGTTCTGCCAGCTCTTCGGTATGTGATGAACTCCAGTGCTCTGTAGGAAATCCCCAGTTGGGAAACCTAACTGTAGTTGATTCTTTTTCCACTACAAGAGCAAATCCATTTCTCAGAAGATTTAGTATTTGCTTACTTATCACAGCAGAAGTGTGAGATTTAGGAAGCCTGTGTTCTGAGAAAGGATGYGTTCTTATTATATGACTGCTCAAGCAGGTCAGATCTGAGACAAGCAGGCTGAAGCAGATTGCTAAGGCTGAAACAAGCAGGTTGTTGTGCATTATTTCTGCAGTATGCTTTAGTTCAGCTCGAACACTATAATACAGGCCACTCAACCTAATAGCAGGCAGCAGCTCTGCCCATTGATTTGACTACCACTCTCACATTTTTCAACATCCCTACTTGTACAGAGATTTGAAAAAGGAAAGGCCTGTGCAGATACTTGAAGAAGGATATAGAGTAAACAAGGGAAAACCAATCTCTCAAGCACTGAATTTTTTTCTGTTGAAAAAGAGGTGGAAAAGAAGTCAGCTATTTTTAAGTAATGGAGCTTTACCATCAAAGGGATCAAAACTGAGCTTCTACTAAAATGTCCATGATTATATTTGTCACCTCTGTCACTCATTTTATAGGGTTAATTAATTAATCTATATCATCCACATGTGTTTATACAGGTTCCCTTATTAAAATGAGCTACAAATTTCTTTGGTAAGAAACAAATACATGAGTACAAACCGAAAACCATCTATGTATTTTGATAAACAGTCTTAAAACTTGAATGAGAAATAACATTCAGATGCAATAAGTCTATATGCCCATATCTGCATGCAGAATATATGTGTTTGTATAGATGTACATGATGGGGAAATATTGATGGATGCCAAGTTTCTAGCAGTTCTAATACTGCTGTAACTGGGTTGTAYGTTTCGTACTGGCTTACATAACGAGACTGTGCAGTAGTTTTGTACCTTTTGTTTTTTATCATAACTGGCAATCTAATGTATATGTTCAGTCTGAATTTTGTGGATGTTTCCATTCTCTAACCATGTGTAAACAGTGTAGCTGTGTCCCATGCATCCTTGATGATTGGTATTGGGGCTTTTATAAGAGATCATAAACCACAATTCAACAAATTACTATGACTAGTTCAAAATCTGGAAGGCAGATGCAAGGGCAACATGAAARAAGTGTAGCTTATTAGTGGTAGTTTTTTAAAATTAAATCATAATCCATGTAATGGAAGTGATTTTCCAAACCATATTGCTCAAACTGCTAGATAAAGTGAAAATCTATAAGGTCTCTGTAGAATTGCTCAGTTTTTAAATGGTACTTTTCAAGGGGACTATAATAATGCTTCTAACTCAGTAATGATTTTCTTCATAGTCCTCAGCGAATTAGTCTGTTCTTTTGATAAGTAATCAATGATTCTTGCATCTGCTGTAGAAACCGAAAGAAACCCATAGTGTTTGATTAATAGTTTAGACTTATTTAAAACAAAATAGCAGGATTCTCATAAGCTTGTGAATTCAAKAAGTCCCTTTCATAACATATTCCCATAGTAAAATATCAAATAAATTGTCAGTTAATATTTTTTCAGGGCATTTGTGAGGAAAGTCTAAGGGAGCTGGACCTGTTTAGCCTGGAGAAGACTGAGAGGGGATCTGATCAATATGTATAAGTACCTGAGGGGAGAATGTAGGGAGGATGGGGCCAAACTCTTCTCAGTGGTGGTCAGTGACAGAACAAGGGATAAGGAATTGAAAAACAGGAATTTCCATCTGCCTATGAGGAAGAACTTTCCTGTGAGGGTGATGGAGTCCTGGAACAGGCTGCCCAGAGGTTGTGGAGTCTCCTTCTCTGGAGATCTTCCAAACCTACTTGGATGCCACTGTGCTCTAGGGGTCCCTGCTTGAGCTAGGGATTGGATTACATGAACTCTAGAGGTCCCTTCCAACCTCAACCATCCCATGATTCTGTGAKTTTAAAGTTATGCTTTAGAATAACATATTTACAGTTGTGTAAAACTTTGACTTAGCTGCTGTAATGCACTACCAGAGAAAATAACTGACCTAGTTGTGACAAATAAAATATATTGTCTGTCAACATGTTAGCCATATCTTAGATTCCRAGCATAGGTCTCAGTGAACTTTCTGAATGGTGTCTGCTGTGTTATCAGTGAATTATTTGAGCTCTCAAAGCATTTGTATTGACAATGTTGGCATGCARTTGCAAATGAGATCTTAGAAGGATGAAAGGTTGAGAGAGGACAGAAGAAAAAGTAGAAATGAATAAAGTAAAAAGTGAAGTATGCTGAGCTTCAGGTAATCTGTGCAGTTTGAAAACTCTAGATTTCTGAACACTTCCTAAATTTTTTCTTTTTCTTTTCCTGTAACAATTCCTTTTCTTTTCGTCTATCTTCAGGCARAATTGTAAATCTAGGGGGGCCTTTATGACTGTTGAACGAAATAAGGTGCTAGAGCCCACATAGGAGGACCTTGCCAAATTTGATTCACGTAAATTTCTTCCCCATAATGTATTTCTATGCTTTTGCCATTTCAGTTATTGGCTAGATGGTAGTCACAAGTCAAACAAAACAAGCAAGCAGAGTGATCTTGTCATGGAAGAAGAATCTTTATTTAAAATAAGACAGTGATGTGAATTTTATGTAGGGAGAAGCAGATGTTAATGTATGTTCTTCATTCTTCATTTTTAATTGTACTATTAAAAAGGTCTGATATTCCCACCTGGCAACTACTTGACATAAATGAAAAAGAAAGTTAATTACTCAAGAAAGATGATTTATTAGATATCTTTTTTAATTGTGTGTTCGTTCATTTAGGATCTAATAAAAGCAATTATTTAAAATTACTAAACCTTTAACTGGTTTTGGAGGGGGACAACCAGAAAGYTAGAAACTAATATTTACTTTCTAGATATATAACCTACAATCTTTGTCAGTAAACATTTAACTTTATATTGACATTTGTACTACATTTCTATTAGTTAAAATACATTTACTATTTCACCAGAATTAATATTTGCCTTTTCAAAGACAGCTGAACTGGAACTTTTGTCTTCAAAGGAACATACTGCAAAAATTAGGAGGACAGGGCTTGACTCTTCCCTCTCAGGTACTCCCATATGCTACAAGCCTGCAGTTAGGAAATAGAACTGTTGTTCATGTTCATGAACAGAAAGACCTGCTAGGGAAACAGGTCAAAACAAAATTAATAAGCATAGGTATAGACTTCTGTGTGATTGGTTAAATGTACGTTTACTGTCAAAAATAGGTATAAATGTATAAAAAACTCCTACCTACTTCCTCAATCTCCTTTTAATAAAAAACTTCATTGTGAATCATATGCCAAATACTGCAAGAGTAAATGAATTTTCACCTCCATAACAATGGCTCTCAGTGTAGAAGAGCTTGTAATGCTTTGTATCTGCTCTAGTATGTATTACCATCTGGTGTCCAGTTGGAGAACTACAACTTATATGTTTATATATTTATATATATACATATGTATCTGTAYTTAAACCTGTATTTTTAATGCTTTGCCATATGGTGTTTGATGCTAAAATTCTAGTATAAAAAGTGAGATTTAGAATCTTAGCAAGGGGAACTCACAGAGACAGGGTTATTCTGAGACATTCAACATACTTGTTTTAGCCTTGAATTATTTTTTTAAAAAAAATCCAAGAATCCAATAAATTATTAGCAAAATAAAATTGACATAAACCCTGAGCCACAAAAATTGATTATATGGTGGAGATTTTGACCTGGAACTCAAGTGGTTTGGGCTTCGGGTTTGTTTTTCCTTACATAGCTCTCACTTCCTTTTGTGTGCTAGATTTGGTAATTGTCATGTTCCATATAGATGACATATAGAATATAATGAGTTATATTTTGTATGCATATTCTAGTTCTGAAATAATTCAGATTATATATGCATAGGATGTGGCTTGACAGACTRGCAGGAAAGGTTTAGGAAAGGTTTAAACTCATTATTGTTAATGAAACTCAGGAACTTTAATCCCAAATTTACAGATACCTACCAGTTCATGTGAAGGAGCTTCCCAATTATATATGACAAGTTTTATTTATCAGGTCTTTTAACTGGAGTACAGAATATACTGTTTTTTCCTCCAGGAGCAGCTAGTCACATGATTATTCAACAATGTGCTAGTTAATTGGGACAAAATCTTACTAATTAGGAACAAAGCTGAAAGGAGAAACAAATTGGATTGGGCCACTGTTCTGGCAGATATCTGAGGATATTAAAATCAATGAGAGGAAAAAAAAGAATTCATATGTGGGCATCAGCAGTAGTGTGAAAATCAACAGTCTGTGTGGAATAACGTGGAAATCAAAGTTGGTTTTGAGAATGAGGGAGATTGAAGCTGTCATCAAAAATTGAATTTACAAATAGATACCTTTGGCCATACATATTGTGTGAATATTAATACCAGATTAATTTATCTTGATTATGTTGTTTTGATGAATATCAAAGTCATTAATAATGATTATTTATTGCAGCATCTTGCTGACTGTGATAATATTTTGTAAAACTGGCACTAGCATTGTGCATCTGTCTTTGCTATTTATGTAGACCTAGATGCAGAATAATTTATATGATGATTGCTACAGCTCTAAAAATGTAGGCTTCATGAACTTGGCTTTTTTGGTGTCTGATTGCAAATTCACTGGCGCTTGCCAATACCCTTAATGAATGCCAGATGAAAATCTGTTTCTTCATTTCATAAGCTGTGCCATTAGGTATCAATATTATTTTTACAGAATATAGACTAACCATTCAGAACAGATAGTCTGACCTGATAGAACACAAAAATCAAGAACTTTCTTGATTCACATTTCTAAGTATTGGATTTTTTTTATCTCTTTGAAGTTATCTAAGCCAGCTATTAGATATAGAGAAAAATGAAACATACACTTATCTATTGCCTGACTAGCATCAAAAATTGAGAAGATGCATGGTGTCTTGTATAAAAATGRAATAAATACTTACTCTAGGTGTTAGTAAAATTTTAGCTACTTTCTAAATGAAAAACAAAACACAAGATCCAGTGTGCTTTTCAATACTAACAATATTAGGTCCAATACTGGTGAATGAAAGAATTCAGGAAGAGCTAATAAGTAACTGATCACTGAAAAGATGAGATCTAATGACAAAAATAAAATTATTTCTTTTAGGTGTCATGAGAATGGGACATGCATTGTAGCTTATCATTTCTGTGATTAAATATGTGTTTTGGAGGCAAAGTAGTAGATGGAATATGGCAAAACGAATGTCTGCTTTTTATGTAGAGCAATAATGAGGCATATGCTCTGGACGTTTCTGAAMGCTGAGGCATTTTTTCTTTGTTAGTTTCCTTTCTTGATATAGGATCCAGAATTTGCTGCATGTACTGTTAAATCACAGGTTCTCTTCTTTTCTCTAACTTAGAATCCTAGTAATAGACCCAAACTCACAGGCATACTAGAAGTGATGCATATTCATTAAGCCATTAGGTTGTTTTTAATAGGAGATGGTATAGTTATAAACTCATAGGTGCAGTTTTAAGAATGTCTTCTGCCAGCTTCTGAGGTTTTATGTCTGCTGCCCTAATTCTTCTGAATGAGCAAATTCCTGAAAAGCCCCGTAGTGTTTTTGTGTGTACTCTTCCTAAACAAGGTGAGCACTTTAACACTGTCCCAAAAACACATCAAACATCATGTATGAGGCAGCATAGAAGATACTGCAATTAGTTTCTGGTAGGAGATTACTAACCTACTGAACAAAAAGCTGGGGGAAGGCAATCCGTGTCTAAAAGTTATCTTAAAGCCATTGCAGTTCCTTCAATTCCTCTGGAGCGCAGCTAGCTTCCTTGTTCTAGGTTCTGCTTTTGGAGAGTCTAGCAGCACATGGTTTTTTTGCTTCTTTTTAATGGAACATTTTGATAATGATAATGGAAAGAATTCCCTGACCCATCTCAGAACAAGCTGTTCCAGTATGCACTGCATATCTATTTCTTATGCATAAGCTTCAACTGGAATATAATTTTAAAAATAAGGAATGCAAATGAGCTTTTCATTCACTTGTTAGATTACCTAATTTTCACTTTGAGGAGTGGGTTACAACTCACATTTACTGTTTCGTTAATAGCCTGTTACYATTATTATAGGGATTTGAGCTCTGATAATGTAAAACTAGTGAGAAGGGCAAAAGCATGTGGAAATCTGTAATGCTGATAGAACATGATCTCATTCTGAATTAACTATAGTCCTGTGGCAAGGCAGATGGATAACAAGGCTGGAGAACTATTGTGAAAATTAAAGGTGTTCTGTAGTGCTTTGAGTGAGGTTAAAGAAAGGAACAAAACAAAAATTCTTCCAGAGCAATTATTTCCGCCTTCAAAAGACAAGCTGTAAAAACGCAGTAAAAAAGATCTACTCAATCCAYGTTATATTTGTGCCAATGGCCTTTGTGATCCTTTATGAAGTCTCATTTTTTACAGCTTTTCCTATTAATCTCTTTCCAGTTGGCAAAACATATTTTCTTCTAGCAAGTTTTTCATCCATATCATAGAAGCCTATCATTGAGAAGGCCTCTTTCTGATACAGGTAGCAGAGAACAGGAACTGAGCTGCAGGTCTTTTCCCTATTTACTTCTTTCTGATTTTTATTTATTTATTTATTAGTCATTGCTACTGAAGGGAGAGGTAGATAGAATTGCTTAATGTTATCGAGAATAAAGGCATCTAAGAAAACCAGTCAATTAGAAAGAGGTTTTACTAAGAAATAAAGGTATGCACTAGTTTAAAATGTGTCTTATTTTTTAAATCYTGTAGTTACTAGAGATGTAGCATATGCAAAGTAGAATACTGTATTTTCTGTTGACTTCTTGACCTTTTGGTGAATCTGAATTGATCTAGTTTGAACTGGCTTTTCTTTTAGAAAACTATATTGAATAAAGAATGGACAATTACAGAAAATCTGCAAAACCAACAGGTAATTTTTCTAATAGTTAATTACTTATTTTATTCTGTTAAATGGTGAGYGTCTTAATCAAGTCTGTACCAGTCTAGATTCAGTGGAGGACAGAGGTAGCATTTCAGCTGATGGCTACCAGATTGTAAAATCCTTTTCGAAGTTCCAACTTTATTTTCTTTTTAGATACTACAGTTTCCTGTATCTTCCATTCTGATGAGTTAATCGGCTTAAGCTCCTTGAACTTCTTTTTTTACTCTCAGCTGTCTTCAAATTATCAACATTCTSCCTGATTTATGGACACTATTGTTACAGTAGTAGTCAACAAATGTCAAATGAGAGGTAATGTATTCTCCTTAATCTTACTCAGCATTCTCCTTCTTGCTCATCCAAGGATCACATTTTATTTTGGCACCAGTACAGCACTGAGAGCTCATTCATCATTATCTGCAAGCTCCTTTCAGAATCATTGTTCCCAGGGAAAGTTTTCCCAGGATAGGGGATGCAATTATGAGTCTTTATTGCTGTTATATGATCTGAGGTACGACTGTATCATAACAATTCTTCATAAATCCATTTTGCTTGTGTTTAGATTTCCAAGAGATTTTGCAGAGGCTGAGAGTGTCATCATGCCCCTCACTAATCATCTCTTAAAAAGAAGCAATGACTGCTTTSTTTCCAGACACCATCCCGATAACATTCTTGCAGACTGACATATRGATCTAGAATGACAACGGCGAGGCAGGACAGAGAATCTATTAATGCATTTCTGACCATAACCCGACAAGTGTAATTAAATATCTTGCTAACAAATAGCATGGCCAAATAGCAAAAAAATTATAAGGACAAAATAGTTTGTGATAAGGATCCAGCATCCACACTAGTACTCCTGGGGACAATTAGTTCAGATTAGCCAGTTTAATATCCAAGTCCAATCTCACAAACCAAATATTCATTTGCAACTGGAGTACATTAGGTAGACCCTTGGAGTACATAGTTTTTAATCTGAAAGTAATCCAGATGATGCATTTTGAGTCTTCTCCATGGTGTGAACTAAAGCACAATAAATGCTCAAATMAATCGTAGTGCAGTAAGGATGAACTGAAATTCCTGATCTGAGCTGGGATGCTAATGTAACGTCTTTTTGTGACTCTGATAAAGGCATGCTACGTATTTAAAAAAATAAAAAAAAATTCCTATGCCCTCCTCCTTCCTCAGTTATTCCTAGATAATTACAACCATTTTGAATTTAAACATTTTAATCATGTAAATCTTCCTAAGACATTTCAATAATATAAAGGGGAATGAATATATTCTCATTAATGGGTGATACCAAAGCTTCGTTTCATTGTCTATAGATGTGTAAATGGACAGCCAAAGAATTTACTTTCTTGAAACCTTGACTAATTTGGTTAGCAACATCTTGATTCTTCCCTTAAATGATTTCTAATCTGTTTCCCTTTATTGCCACATTTTAGTGCTGTTTTTTCAATTAAAGCTTTCTAAACTACTGTTGACTACCTCTTCCTTAGAACAGTAAAGAGGTATATATTGAGTTGAAGGCTATAACTGTTTTACAGCATCACCTCTCCACAGACAGAATTCAGTAGAATCAAAACATTTTGCTTGCACCATTTACCATGTCAAATATCTAAACCCTGAATTTTATAGACTTCATCTTTCTTATATACTAGTATCTGTGGAAACCACTGAGAAATTTTGATAACATTCTTCCTTATTTTACTTTCTAAGTAAATTCTGGTGAGAATTCAATTATAGTTTATGAATTATCCCAATGAGAATTGTATCCAGGAATTTTTAGAACAGAGATTTTAGCACAGAGTGAATGGAAACATCTGCTAGCTACCAAATTTTAGAGTGGCATCTAATATTTTGTGACACAGAAAGTGACTGAGTTATCCTGAATTATTGGCTTATGTCCTGTCTGAATACTTGGAAAGGTCTCTCTCTTGCTGGATATATCCTGCTCTGAGGAGTTCTGAGGAGCTTGTTATCGTGTCGTCGTTCTAATATCTTCATGTATCTTACATTCTGAAAATCAGTAACTCTCAGATCATCCTTATGTCTATTTGGCCATCAGAATCTTTTTTTTTTTTTTTTTTTTTTTTTTTCTGTTCGAATGGTAAGCATTAATAGTTCCCAAACTAAGCAGAGATTTCTAGCACTAGATCAGTAGAACTATTTATTGCTCTCATCGGCTCCTGTGCTGTGTCAGAGCTACCTCCTGTAAGGTTGGTTTATACTTCCTTTTCTCCTTTCCACTGACCAGCTGAGAATCGCAGCTATTGCCCCCTTCCATCCTCAGCGTCTGTGTGGTACGGACAGTCTCCCAGCACAGAGTGGGAAGGCTGAGCTCTCCACATCCACACATCCGCATTCTGAGGGCAGCTGCCTGGTGCAACTGCATTCCTTCCAATTCACCTTCTCACAGAATCAGAGGATGATTGAGGTTGGAAGGGACCTCTAGAGATCATCTAGTTCAACCCCCCTGCTCAAGCAGGGACCCCTGGAGCATGGGGCACAGGGATAACATTCTATCTTTTGATTTATCGGATCTTGTTTGTAAATATCTGCAATCCATCCACTACTGCCATTAGCTTTATGTGTGGTTTTTCAGCATTCTGTGCAGCAGATTGCATTAATGACTTCTTGCGTGCAAGTTTTGCTGTCCTCTCTCTCAGGTCATCACTTATTATTTTTAATAATTCCACACAACTATCAYAGAATATTAGGTAAAATGGTTAAATTTAACCATACACTTCTAAATTTTACTTTCTACCTTAACCATTTTTGAAATTTCTGGGGAAAAATATACTTTTAATATGCAAAACTTTAAAACAGCAGTATTCATCAATCCTATTCTTAGAGAATTAAAATGTTGTGGTGCAAAACTAAATTAATTGTATATATTTTATTGGTCAGTGCACAGATATCTGGAGACTGTTGTCTTTAATAAAGTTAGGATGAATTATTTTCTTGAGCTACCTATTTCATATCATAAATTATAAAGGGAACCAAGGCAAA
This sequence comes from Eudromia elegans, assembly GCA_003342815.1. Lineage (NCBI taxonomy): Eukaryota > Metazoa > Chordata > Aves > Tinamiformes > Tinamidae > Eudromia > Eudromia elegans. Next base: position 8,900,470 of record PTEX01000007.1, on the reverse strand, counting down.
AATTCAGCATGTATGACTAACTTTCAGACATTTAAAATCCTTTCACGGAGTATACTRTGAAAGTGTTTTCTTTTCCTTCTAAAATCAAAATATATTATGACTTTTATGAACTATGTTGCMGATGTATTTCATAATTCAGAGCATGGTAATGGTGTTTTTCACTGTTAGATATTCTATTTTCCTACTAAGTTCGTGTGTCTTTAATTATTGCATTAATACAACTATTTTTTCTGAACAAAAATAGTGCCTTATATGTCTCAAAATCACTTTAGTGATTCGTTCCTCTCATTCTGCTCTGATACAGCTAGTGATTTAAGTGTGTCCATTTACCATAGGCATAGAGTGTTCATTATCTGTAGGCAGCAGTGCAGAATTCACAAAGGCACAATGTGTGCTAATAAATTCCCCATGGCTCTCTTTCAAACTGTTCAGGTGAGAGTCAACTTAGMCAAACATTTGGAATCATGGATAAAAATGAACTAATTTGTGATGAATGTTCACATGTTTTAAAAGAAAGGTTGAAATAGATATCCTCCAAAAATAGTTAAAGCTTAAGGCTTAGGGAACGAAGCAGGCCTAACTGTATGTGTTCAGTGAAAAATAGATTCTGTGGGTAGATAGGAAGGGAACTAGACTCATAAGGAAGTCTGAGTGGGTAAGATGTAGCCAAGGCTTGGAAGCTGTAGSTGAACCATTCCTATCTCTAGTCATTCCCTTCGTTCTGCACAAGAGGTGTTTAAGGTAAGTGCCTACCACTTAGAATGAATTAGAGCAAGTTAGTGTTGCCTAAAGGATTGGGACTGGCCTCACAAACAGGGAGCTATAATTAACTCTCAAAGTCCCTTGAGGACTGCTCAGAAGTCTAATATTTAGAAACAAATAGGCCAGAAAAAAAAAAAAAGGGCAGTCTAACAGATATTTCTGAACTAAAGAGCTACCAGAAGTAGAACCCCTTGCATTTCGGAATGTTGGAATGCTCAGAGAGATTTCACACAATGCTACTGTTTTTAATTATYGGTCCAGTTAATACATTATATCTACAACCTTATTTCTTCTGGAAAACTTAAGCACTCAATTTCAATATACACTGATTTCTCCTCACATACAGTAAGCAAAAGAAAAATATATATTCTTGCTTTTGATAGAAATGGGATATTGTTTTTCATGATGGATTCTGTATACCATTTAACTTACACATATCTTCACTGAAGCACTCCATGCTGTACAACAATAGGCGATGAGAAATCTAATTTTTTAAAAAGAAATGTTTTCATTGGAAAATGAATCTGGTAAGGTTGGCAGCTCCTCAAATGATGCAGGACATATGCTAAATAAGCTCTTTTGAGGAGCTAAATGACACTTGAAATGTAGCCAAGAAGTTATTTCCAAAAGCCTACAGAAAGCAATGGATGTACTTCATGTGGGAACTACTTTAAAAAGTATCTGGAAACAAAAAGAAGTATGGAGCTGTTCTGCTGTGTTAACACTGAACTCTCTTTTTATGCATATTGGGAAAGAGTTTGAAATAGAATATTTTATTCTAATTAACATAATTATCGCTGTGATCTTTATAAGTTAGTAGAAAGAGAAAACTTTCTGTGGCCTTATTGTCAGAAAAGGAAAACAGCAAGTACATAGAAAATCTAAATTTATTTCCAGAACAAGCAGTCCTATCTATTTTTCCTGTTTGTCACAAAGAGACTGTTAGATTAATTATCTTTAGGTAGCAGACTTGAGGACCAGAGAAAGATCCTGTGATTTTCTCCTTTCTTCACGGGAAGAATTTCTGGATCATTTTGTTCTACTTTTAAAATTCTGTCCACAGACTACTACTATTTTTGTTGTATGGACASAACTTCAGCAGCTGTAGAAGACATTAAAATATCCAGCTGCTTTTCTTCATGCATCAGACAGAARAAATGAACACAATAGACAAAGTGGAAAGGATCATTTAAATATTCCAAACACTAACGCTATAGCACAAAGTCAGCTGGCTTAGTCAAAATGATCATCTTCTCACTTGCAAAAATAGCTGACATAAATGGGTGATGAGTCTTCACACTTCCTCTTTTCTTGACTGCCCAGTTTGTGAAATAGAAGCAATAAAACTTTCCTGCACCTAAGGAGGAGGATAAATCCATTTGTCTTTATCAAGATTTCAGAAAATATTGTCTCAAGGACCATAGAAAAACATGTAGGAAAAAGAAACTAATGACCTTATTTCGCAAAAGTCACTGAACAGCCATCAGACAATAAAAACATGTCACTTTTGAATTAAATGAGATCTAAACCTGTAAAATCCTCAGAACAACCTCCCAGGACAAACACCATACATCAAATAGCACTTTTTTAAGAGTATACCTTGGAATGATCATCGGTTTCTGGATGCTTTGACCTTCTTTGCCTTGGCGGAGGAGTTCCCCTTAAGCGTAAGTGAATTTTGGAACAAGCTGTCTGTGTCTTAAAATTGTAACTCTGAAGCTCTATGGGTTTAGTTAAGCTATCGTTATTGCAGTTCAGAAATAAAACTATCCTTGGATACAACAAAAACRGTGATTTTTTAACTTAAGTGAAAGAAGAAATATATGCATACATATATACACAAATATATATATGTGCATATACATGTATATACAAACGTGTATGTATAAATTGTGTTCGCTTTTTGAGAAAAATAGCTAATTTGTTCATTCAAAACTTTATTGAACATCAAAGATGAGMTATTGAGTTTTGTGAAGAGAGCTGAAAACCCAGTAAACCCTGTGGTTCTGTATGCACTGAATCACTTATTAATAATAACTAGAGACCACATTTGTTTGACTTAATCCTTTCCACRTGAGGTTTTACAATTACCATTAAAAGTCAGCTTCAAAAGTCCAATTGATTCTACTCACTTTTTCTAGAACTGCAGTCTAATGTGTAGAAAGTCTGATTCATTTAMATTTTGGCCTGATTTCTTTTTGTATCCTCTTGTGCTAGAAAGATAATTAGAACATAGCCTTTGAAATCTTTTAACCAATTTAGATCATTTGGGAATCTATGCTCAGTTTGCCTGCTGTTTTGATAATAAATGGGAATTCATCCTCCAAAAAATCTTGACCTTGTTAGTGACCCTAAATGTTGGATAACAAGCATACCATTTAGGGTCCATTAGCATTACCCGGCAGGCATTCATAATAGTGTATTAATAGTCCTGTTCAGATTATRAAACAGCTGAGATGAAAAACATTGAAGCTTGCTCAGTGCTTTGTATTACGTTTGTATAACTGGAAAAGTTAGGGCATCTCGATAAGAACTAGAAAGAGAAGCCAAGGGACTATGTCCCTAATTATAAAATCATTAGGACTTCTTGAAAAAATCAATAATAAATTATTACCACTCCTTTTTAGAAAATGGTCTTGCTTCTTATTTATTTATTTATTTATTTATTTATTTTCTGGAGCTTCAAAATTAATGGTTTAAAAAAAAAAAAGAAAAAGAGGAAAGAAAGAAAAAAAAAAAGCAGCACTTTCCAGTTCCGCAGGCTTCTCTCCAACAAGTTGCTGCTTCTCTGTGCTTCATGTAGCCATCTAGGTAGAAAGAAATGSCTGAGGGGTTTTGGAAAACAAGGCCCTATGAGGGCACCAAAGGAGCCTGGTATTAGTGGAGGAAAGCTGTGTCCGACCGGAGTAGGACAAGCAAAAACTGAGGGGCAGAAACTGGAGAAAGAATATAAAGGATTCTTACTACTGCTTATATTTTACTAATTTATTATTCCCTTTCTACCTTAGTTCCCCTTCAAAGCTTGCACCACTCTCACATATATATATGTGCATTTCTCCTCCCTCCCTTTAAAATCAGTACATTTTTATTTTGTTGTGATTTATTTTTGGCCACCTATCAGCTTGATGCACCAACTGGTAAAGGCCAAGTGTGAACTTGCTTGCCAACATAGCTTATGTATTTCTGTCAATTTTTGCCTGCTGAAAGCACACTCCTTTCTACTGCAGCCAGCAGTGGAAAGAACACTGGCCAAGAATCAGYGATCAAATCTTTCTTTCCAAATTGTATCATGTTGCACATTTAGAGCCTATAGAGAAGGCAGTTTATGTATCTCCATTTATAAAAGACAATAAGACCTAATTAAATTATTGTGCTTTTATTTCTGATCATTTGAAGGTTTATAGACAGAGGACAAATTTCACTGCAGTGAGCAGGATGGCAAACAAATCMCAATGTGGATTTATTGAAATAATTTTTCTTCTTTGGCTCACAGCAACTCCCTAACATTTTTGATTTCTGTCAACTTTTCAAAGCTGGCGAATATTCTTATCAGAGCAATCAACTTGGAGTATATGCTACCTACATATGAAAGTACAAGCTGAAGTCCAGAGCATGTATGAGGCATTCTTTGARAACATACAACAGTGTAAAGAATAATAGTAATAACTAAACAGTAATAACTGAATCTATTTGAAACAACAGAAGCATCTTTACGGATTTCTGTGAACTTTAGGATCAGCATCCCTGTGTCTGGTCTCTTGAAGAATACATTTGGTGTCATGCTATGGTATCAGTTACACACATTTTTTTTTTCCTAAGTGACAGATGAATAAATATATAGTATTTAATATTGCTGATAAGAAAGCTGATAAATTGTCTTTCTAGTCTGAAAAGTGTTTTTAAACTGTTATTTGTTTCACAGCTACAGCATTTATGTGAACTGCAATCAAGTTGGCTCAGCTAACAGCAAAACCATTATTTTGTTTCTTCTTTGATATGACATTCAACCTCAGACCCCAAAATAACAAGCTAGATGTGTTCTCTATTACATATCTGAGTAGTAAAAATTTTGAAGACCGTTTTTTCCTTTTGTGTATTTTTTAGCTGTTCAACATTATGAACTCCAAATTCTACCTTCTGTCTTGCAGAGCCTATTTACCTCCATGAGGGCTAAATAAATCAGTATTATCCATATAACTGTAATTTTGCCTMGTAACTACATAACAGTGCAAGAAATAATCTAACTTGCTTTCCTATGGGTCATCTGCTGAGAAGTGATACACTTAAAAAAGAAATTAAAATAAAATCWTATATTACTCTTGGACTCAGACAGYTTGGAATCATTGAACAAAAGAAATCAGATCTTTTCCCAGATCCTTTCAACAYAATAAGTCCTCTTTAATTGTGCAAAGCTCATCTGTCACTTTTTAGTGTTGTGTAATTTTCTTAAAATAATCATGCATTCAGATTCTCATGTATTTTCTCTGTGTTGTGTTTTGTGTCTGGTTTCACTGGCTGAGATGCAAGTTAATTTGCTTTGTGTGCTGGCAATCAGCAGTTCTGGGATATGCCTGCTCAGTGGCAGCACAGTTTTCCATTTGTTCTTCCTCAATATGAAGGCAATTTGTCGTGTTATGAAATGCATGTAGTTTGACATATATCACTTCCTAATGAACTATTTGATACAGCGTCAGATGTTTGTTCCATGCTTTGTACAATGAGAAAAGTAAGTCTTCGTAGCGGGGGGAAAAAAAAAAGTACATTATTGCTTATATAATATTTTAACGGGAGAGAGGGAGAAAATGAAAAGAACAAACAAGAGTCAGAACAATAATATTATGGTATATAATATTATCTGCAAATTTACTATATATGAACTATGAGATTTTTTTAAAGACTATAATTACTTTGAGTGTAAAAATTCAATTATTTGATTTTTTCCCCTAATTGGATTGGTACCRTGGGATTTTTTTGAAAAGGTAGGAAATGGGTTTTCTGTTTAAATGTCATTACAGTTTGCTAATGTTAAAGATTTGAATTCTAGTGGGATGTTGCACACACTCGATTTGAAGTCTTAACATGGCCTTAACTATTTTATTTTTATAACGATTTMATGTTGACAAAATTCTTAAAAAATATGCATATTATAGAGTTTCATTTTCTATTATGCTATCCTATTTTCAACTAAATATTATTATATCTGAGCCTTAAACATTTGATCCAAATGTTTCTATGCCATGTATCTCCTTTAATGTCTCTTTGGTACCAGGATGGAAATGTAGATGAACAATGAGAGTGAAAGGATACACAAGGGGTCATTTAGAGAGACAAGAGTTTTAGAATGGTTTAGGCTTTTAATATGCTTTGGTAAGAGTATTAAAAGATAGAAAAGTTGGAATTGGGTTGGTTGGTAAGTGAAATAAAAACACTAGAGACTATAACTACTAAAATATATAAGCATAAAATATTTGCTAGCTRTTAAAGGTCTCATATAGCCTTCGTCTTTCTTTTTTGGTATAATAAACTGGATATATCATACATCCAAGCACATTTGGAATTGTTGGAATCTTGTTCACAAATCCAAGTTATGTAAACATATGTCTCACTGTGAACTTACATGCCTGTTGCATTTAATCATTTTAGTGAGATTTATTTCTAAAATTTTTGTGTACCTTTTTTTTTTTTCCAAAACTGTTTAGTATGAAATCATTTCAAGTGAAAAATAAGATTCTCTTTCCTCCCCAAAACAGGATAAAGTGAAGAGATCATTACCCCGAGCGATCTTTTTTTTTTTTTTTTTTTTGGCCATAAAGGAAATTATCTAACCCACTGGATTTATTTGTGATATCTAGGCTAATTTATAGCTTTGGAGTAGTCTACATTTTTATGATTTTTGTTTTATTTATTTATTTTTATAAAACAGATTCACAGTACTCTTACTACTCTTTACCTATTTACTTTGTTCACAATTCTTGTTTATTTTTCTAAGATTTACTCCCCCTCCAATATTCCAATATTCCTCTAATATTCCATCTGCTTCTAAACATTTTTTAAGCAAATGCATCATTAACAAAACRATTTTAGAAAGGAAACTTGTAGACATAATTGAAAAATACTGTGTTAGAAATTCTGCTTTRTAGTTGTAGATATGGTGTGTAACTTCCACTTCTTTTGGATTAATTAAATAAGGCAAGCCTTGTTCACAGAACTGTTGTTTTCTCTGGTTATMATTATTCTTCATCATCTTTTAGCTTTATCAGCATTTTTTCCGAGTCTTCCTTCCTCTTTCCTGTCCAGATTAAATGCTATGAGAGCACATTTTTTTTATGATGTTGCTCATACTGGCTAACTTTGTGAACTGTGATTTTGAGCTGAATTCTCGACATTGCGAGACATCCCATTCTTTGGGATGGGGAAGTTGAATCAGGTGGATCCCAGAAAGGGCCTCAGGCTTATTTTTCTCCGTGCTGCATATGCAGGGCAGGGGGAGGCTAAGGGCAGAGGCTTCGCTGACCGGGCTTGAGCAGCTCCTCCAGCAGCTTTGCCCAGYGGAGGCTGCTTGTGGAGCTCCTACCACCCTCCTCAAGCCCTTCTTTTGCCCAGAGATGAAGCAGTGTGGTTCAGGCCTGCCTGCTAGAGCAAGTGGAACGAAAGCACTCCCCGAGTCCTTGCAGTTGGTTGCAATCTCTGCATCTGTTATATCCTAAGATAACTGCAATTCAAATGAGATGCTTCTGTACAAAAAAAAAAAAGCCACCCCTGCCACAATGCTTTGAATTAGAAAATAAATGCAAGCAAATTATCCCCAGAAAGTAGAAAATACGGATTCCTCTCCCTCTTTTACCTGCGGTGGCTCAGGCAAAGTTCTTCTTAAAATAGTGTCTAACCCAGTGAACCAGAACCAGGCAATGTTGAAGAGGCTGCTCTCCATTCCTCCTACTTCAAATGGGCCTGCTGAAAATGTGTGAGCAGTCAGGACTACAGGATTTGGTACCAGAGTGCATTAGAAGAAGAAGCATTTTGTCGTGAATTCCAGACTGTCCTCTGAGAGTTCTAGCCTGGCTCTTAATTTATGTATTTAATAACTGTTTAATACAAGCACATAATTGGGAGCCTATCATTTATGGTAAGAAACTGAGACTTCTTATGTGTAAGTTTTGTATCTCTCCTTCAATAATATAARCTATAGAGTCATGCTTCCCCTGGGCCCAATTAATCTCTCCTTCCATTTTTCACAAGTGGAATAGCTCTAACAAGAGAGGTGCGTATAGGTTGTTTGTAAGGGCACTCTCATGGGAGGCAGGAGATGCGAGCTTAAATCTCTCAGGCAGGAAAGAAAATTACACCTAAAATCTGCTACCTCCTACACACAAGATAGAACTGCCAAGCAACCACATGAAAGACAGAAAATGTCACTTCCTTCTTAAAAAAAAAAAAAAAAAAAAAAAAAAAAAATCTGTGGGGATACCTGATTTCATGATCCTAGTCATGATTACATGTCAGCATAGGACCAAGAAAATTAGCAAGTCTCAGCCACTGCAGCTGCAAGCAAGAAAATCTCTACGCATTTGACAAACTCAATAGTTAGTTCAGCAGAATTTTTCAGAATTTGTGTTTTGTTTTTAAAATTCCACATAAGTCCTGGTCTTGTCTCATCAGTGTATTTTGAAATCTCTGCTTAAAGAAATGGAAGTATTAAAATATTTAATTTTTAATTTAAATAATTTTTTGATCATTTTTGTCCATTTTAAATCAATGCACTTCAATCTTCAGAAGGCTCAAACTCCTATTTCTAAGATATTGCACTTCAGTCAGTGCATCACGACACATGTGCTGGAGGTTTTAAGAACACGATACAGGCTGGCTCTTTACTCTGCCCGTGCTATACTGTAAGAAATAAAAAGATGATTTTCTTCTTGGTCCCAGAGGAATAAACTAGTGCCCTGTGTCTGTAGGAAAAGATTATCCCAAGCAAGAAAATACTGCAGGCATCAGTGGYGAATATTACTTTCATGTAAATCAAAATTGGGAGCTTTTACCCTTCCCCAAAGRCCCATCAGTAAAATGATTTATTAACACTAAATACATTTATTAAGATTTATTTGCTAATAAGGAAAACTTTTCTGCATCATTACTGAGTAGAGCAGAGATTAGATGGATGGAGGACAATAATCAATACAGCTCACTTGTGTAGGAGTTAATGACAACATGCATATCTAAGTGGCAGTTTTGGGAGCTCTAAAATATGAGTTATGAATGGCAGCAGAGTACATGCAAATGCTTTAATTTTCATAAAGAACAGATTAATAAAAGTGTTTTAAATGTCACCATTCTAAACATGTATACCAAAACATTTTCCTGGTAAAGCATTTGAAATGACACCCATTTTAGATGGATTCAAATTACGTTCTAACTAATAAATATTATTACTTTCTAATTTCTGTTGCCAACTGTTTACCAGCATGCTACTTATTACTTATAATAAATAACAACAGTGTTTTACTAATAGCTTTTTAACGAGTAATAAATAATTGCTCCATTAATACAAAGTGCACTAATTTGTTCTACTCTTGGACTAATTCTTCTTCTGCTTACTATGCATATATTTTTTAAAAATGGATGTTTGTACTATTGTTAAAAGTGCAAATAATCCTGAATTAAGTGTTTAATAGATAACTGGTGAGACATTGAAACTTTCAGGGCACAAAGACCATCCAGTTTCTTTTTCTCTCTTTACGACTGTTGATGTCCTATGAAGCCCCACTCTGCCTTTTTCTGCCTAGAATTTAAATTTGACTTACCCCATTCATTTAGATGGAAATAAAATAAATGGAGGAAGAAATATCTACTCATTAGGCCAATTCTCAATGGATGTCTTGCTTGAATAAAAACTTATTGTTCCATGATAATTATTAAATGTATAGAGAACAATTGTGGAACAAAATCCATAAAATCCTAGGGTAATTACATAGTAGTTAAAATATTATTCGGGCTAAGAAATYCAGGCTATAATTATTTTTATCACAATACAAATCATACAAAAATTGCTCAGTTTATAAATTCTTTATTTTTACTTTGTTTCCAATCAGTCCTCATTCAGATATAGGGACCATTCATTTTGCATTTTATTCAGAGATCTCCCAATTCTTCCCTCCGGTATATGAGTACATCCAGAAAAGTTTCAGATCCTTTTACTTCATCTGAGCTCTTGGCTGAGCAAAACTTGAGAACACATGGAATAAATACGTCATGCTTTCAGTTTTGTGAATGATTCTCCTCCCAAAGCCTTTTTTTTCATGAGATCAAACTTGAAAGCTGCAATGGTTTTGAATGGTACACAGATTTGATTTGTCTCTGCGCTGAGGTGTGATTTTTACTTGTGTGAAAAAAATAGGATGTAGAGCTTTCGTCTATTTTAAGCTCTGAAAGATCATAACACAAAGGACTTTTGTGCAGTGGCTGTGTTAGTTAGCTTCATGTTAAATTGGTGCTCAGTGGTCCAGCATAATGACATCAAAGTTTTGTGTTTACATTTCCAGTTTTCTGATGAGATACTGATGAGTTTCTCCTAAGACACTTTATTTTTCAGTATTTTTATATCTATAAAATTTCTTCTGTCTCTAGATAAATATTGTTTGTGACACCAAGCATCAATTTAGAAAAKGGATTTTCTGCCCACAAKAAGATTTCAGGTTTTACTTCTGGGGGTTCTATGTTTTGTTTTTTTTTCTCTSTTTGTTTGTTCAAGGAGTTGTTGTATTTCCTTACAGCCATTTTGAAAGATTTACACTTTTCTCTCTCTCAGTGGAGGCCCTGATTCCAGTGGGTTTTTTTAGATTGCTTTCTGAATAGAAACATACCGATGTTAAAATTGACACAAAACTGGCCCAATGTCCTTACAAATGTCTGATATAATAGTCGTTATGTGACACTCACACATGCCTTGGGTAAACAAATATGGAATGATTGTCCTATAATATTTCACCAAATTGAGTTCTTAAACATTAATTTTATGTATGTCATTACATATATTAAGAGAATATAAGAGCGTAGTTCAAGACAGATTTTATCTAAAGCCCCTCTGACCATGGAGACAGACCTGGACTGTAAAGTTATGCAGAAGCTGAGTGCTGGAGCTGCACTAAGACAGTCATGCAGCTTTTGGACTGCTTCTCCTTTCGACTCTACCTGCTTGGAGCAGGTACAGGAGTGCAATTTATACACACAACTTTGGAGAGGAAGGTTAATAATAATGTACTACAGAGAACGATATCTTCTACCAACAATTCTCTCCATGTTGTGAAAATATTCTGTGATTTCAAGCTGAAAGGTAAAAGTGTGATTTACCTGGAAGTGATAGTAAAACATGCACTGGAAGTAACCTGGGGAAATCAGGCCACATTGCTGAGTAATCAAGACTTTTGTTCTATACAGTAGTTAATTTATATTGTCCATTTATTACACTTCATCTCAAAAAGAATCCACTTATTTTTTTTGAATTAGTATGCTGAATAAAGGCTGTTTTAGAAAAATCACAGCTCTTAGGATTAAGAAGCTTCATGTAGTGTTAGCTAAATTTATTCATAGGTACTTCATATGTGTTTTTTTCTATTATTGTCATTCTTCTGAAATATAAGTCCTCATATGGTGTTTCCCTACCATGTCATCTGTACAGACAGTAATCTTACTTCCCCTATTCTTCAACCTTTATGTTGCCAGACCAAAGAAACGAAAGTATCCTAGTTACTGCTCCTGAAACAGGTTCTACATTCTTCCAGCTGTAGGAGTAGTGATGCTCTGTACTTGTATTGTTTTAAATTCATCTTCTCAGCAGGTGATCAGAGCCTAAGATGAAGCCACATCAGTGACAGCATAAATACTATTTAAACTTCCTATTTAAACACTTTCTCCAGTACATGCCATATTATTTYTAATATTCTTCACTGTATTACACTGGCTGCTCATCATCACCTAAATATTGACAATGGTATAAAGTCTTTTTCTTCAGCCTGATGAGATCTCATTCAAAAGCAGATGTGTTTACCAGGTATGATGCCTTACTTTCTTGCTTTTATATTATTGAGTTCCACTCATCTCTTTTACTTTTTGTTTCCRCTATGAGCCTCTGATCTTATATGGACAATACCAYCAATACATTTTGAAGGAAGACCKTTCGGAATATTCACGGAGTCCCCATAGAGGTAAGAGTGAACTTCGTTGATTGCTTAAATTAGTACATACTTATAGGGTTCCAGGGTCCATGCGGCAAAGCACAATTGGTTATTCCAGCTCTATCACCTGCCCATGCTCTGCTACTATTGGCCATATGCAAATATGCGCGTGCTACTGTGCCAAGCTCTCCTCCCTGCTCAGCATCCCCCCATGGCCTTGTGAGACTGCTGTGCCTCCTCATATCAAGTACATCTCAAGGTCACAGTCTCTTGTACTGGGTTGTGCGGACATGCCTTAGGCAGCACATCATGTCCCTGACTTTGCACATCATGTCCACTGACTTTCCAGTGGCCAATTGTCCATACCTTTTTCATCTCCACAAGTAATCCATCATATGAACACTTCTTTACTGAAAAGTTTGTATCCATATTACTTCCTCAATATACAAAATTCAGGAGTAACCTATCTATAACTATTTTGCTGACCCTGGTGATTTGAAATAATTCAAAAAGAACAACAACAACTGCTCTATGTGTAGATGTGCACACCAATGACTGAAAACACATGTATGGATTTTTATTCTTTAGTTCAATAATGAATRAAAAGAATGGGAAAAAGAAAATATGACCCGGAATAGAAAGATGACCTGTAACTAAAAATACCTTCGAAACATTTTTTATTTAAAGAATTGCTAAACTCTTTCATTATTCAATGACAGCACTGAGATTAACAGAGAAATTGGCAGGAATCCCAATCTGACAACAGAGATTGAATACTGGATGCAAAGCTTCCATTTGAAATATTAATAATTAAAATTAATAAAGAGCCTTAAAGACTGTCATTAAGTAAATCCAGATTCCACTAGATCTTTGCTGGATGAACTCAAACTGCTTTCTTTTAATTACTTATACCTCATTCAGAGGCTGTACATCATACTGTAAGCATTTTTTCTCTACTCAATACCTAGACAACAATGTTGAGCAATTCTCTTATGTTCATTACGGACCAGGTTTAATATCTTTTTCAGACAAATTCTTGCTACAATTGATCTTCTTGAAACCAAATTAGATTGAGCAGTTTGAAGTGTGTCCCTGTAGAGCAAAATTTCCTTACTTTTAGCTTCTTAAAAGACAATTAGTTCCATAGCACTTAAAAGCAACAACCACCACAACAAATATAACTGGGAAGGTTTTACAGGCATGGATATTCAGGATGAGAAAGAAAGGGGGATGGTGGAATTATTGCAGTAGAACAGTGATTTTTTGCAAGCAATGAGAAGACATACAAAAAAAATGGAGGAAATGGAGGCAATGGGTTCTGCAGATTAATATTAATCACTGCTAATATTCAAACAGGCAAATGTTCTGAAAGCTCATCTTCCAAGCTTCTGCATGTTGCTATAATAATAAGCCAATGCACGGCTATCTGTTTGGCTCTAGGTCAGCAAAAAGGGTAATATGCTGGACAAGATTTCTAACATCCATACTGCCTTTTCTGAGTTTAGAGAGATGAGACTTTGATGACAGGAGTAATAAGTCTACTTAATAAAAGATTTTTTTAACTTTGGGCAGACACATTTGGTAAGAGCATTTGGAATTTGTTTGTATTCTGAGAGGATTTGTAAGAGCGGTGGTTAATTCTTAATAACAAGTTATTTCTTATTAAACACCATAGAACAGCATAGCGAGGAATCAAGATATTACTGCATCACTCTTATGCTTCACTAACTCTATGCTACATTTTTAAACAGGCTTTGATGCATCCATTAGTTGTTGTCCAAAAACCTCAGCAATGGAAATACTGTCTGAAAAGAAAATGTATGCTGTACCTATTTGTAGATGTCAACATGTAAAGAGATTTGGATGTTTTATTTCAAAACATGCCCATTTGAAAAGAGATCCCCAGTGTTTAAAATATCTACTTGAATAAGGAGATCTGTGGACTTCATTGATTTGGACTACACTTCCTTATACTTTAGTGTGGTAGATATCATATCGGTTATTTGGGTTTAAGTATATGTTATCACTCATTTTTCACTAAAAACGTGTTCAGCTTGTGAAACGTATTGATGCAGGCCAGGAAAAAAAGAGAAAAATATTGTTAAAATCCTAAAAATATTTTATGATAAGAAAACTATTTTCTCCAAGTTTTTTTATCATGTTTCCTATTATTATTCTGAAAATACTTTAAAAGGWTGTTGCTTTAGAAAGTCCATTGCAATTCAAATTGCCTATGCTGGCTGTCCTTGAGATTGTGTAGGTACTGTAACAGATGGGCAGAATGCCAGGTTGCAATGCAGGGAGTAATAGAATAGAAAAAGCAATATGTGGCCTAATATTCAGACGTGTAAAGATCAGGATACTTAGCAGATTGACAGTTTCTYCATAGAGTCTCTAACCATAAAAGACATTATACCTGAAGGGGAAAAGAACACAACTGAAGTTATCAGCCTTTATCCTGGCATCATTAAGAGGTGTAGTGGGTTTCTTTTTTTTATATATTTAATTTTTCACTACACTTCATTTCAGTTTTTTAACTAAATCATCACTGGTGTCAACATGCAAAATACAAGAAATTGGAGCATTACTATGCCTTTATTGATTTTGTTTAGATGATTAATGAAAAAAATATTYGGTTATATTACCTTTTAATGCTCCCTTCTTCCCATTTCATCTTGTCTCTAAGAGTAAATAAAATAAAGCCTGTTGGCATCTCACTTCTGAAAGTACTTTTGCAAATACAATTTCTCTTTAAATAGAGTGAAATTAGATCACCCAAATGCTTCACCAAATACATGGGATAATTTGATTTTAGATTGTTCTTTTTAATATAGAAATTCTTGCTTTCCATTATGATTGCATTATTAATAAATTGTARCACGCAAACAGCACTGTAGATGTAATCCTTGAATCTTCTGTCTGAAACAGTCAATTTATAATCTCAACATTTAGAATTCAGGTTATTGCTAGAGTCTTCTCCGTGATTTTTTAAGGCATTGCCAAAAGGAGCATCTTAGCTCTTTAACAGAGACGCCATAAATCCTTCACGTATAATCATGTTTATTCGGCGACAAGCCCATTAAAATTCCAAGCATGCAAGATTCTTTAATCATCAGTTCAAACCTGCCTAATTAGAATGTTCTCATTAAAATAATTAGTCCCTCTCCTGAAGGGCTAATCCATTGATCTGTAATACTTCCATGKTAAGCCTTGCACTAATGCCCTTCCCAAGATGAAGATCTATCAATAATAAAAGACCATAAATTAAATGCTGATTAAAGAGATTTCTACTTCTGCTTGTAATTTTGTTAGCAAAAAGTGTTTGTCATTATAATTCTTATTGTTATTGTATCTCTCATCCTCACAATCTGCTCTACAWACATAACTAATACTTTAGTATATATCTGTTTCATATGAGGTAGAGAAGTGAGGAGGCAATATCTGTCATCTCTCTCCCCCTCCTTCATTTCTATACACATTTTAAAACAATATCAGACCTGTGCAAATTATTTCTGTCCAAACAAAACCTCACTTTCCAAAATGAAAATTTTTCTTTGAAAATCTCCAACTGAGTGGTTATTGCGTGGGAGCTGAAAATCTAAAGCTATACAACTGGTACTGGACAACCTTAAGTAACAATAGAGCTTGCCCTTTAGCATTTTTATATTTTGGGCTAAGCTACCGTCTCTGAAAGCCAACATTTCAATTCACTGGATATTAATTAAGTAATAATGACTGAAGTAGTCATTACATTGCTACTTTTCTTTCTGCTTCTCCAGAATTTATTATGCAAGAGAGTGTCCTAAGAGAATGGTATATTCAGAATTATTCATGATTTTTATTGCATCAAAATTATTTTTTTTTTACAATATGAGCATTGCRGAATGCAGATCTGTGTAGTCTCTGTACAATTCTAACAGCATATTTATAAAAGCTTTTATTTAAAGCTCAGCATTAATTCTAATTAAACAATATTATGACTTTCAAGTCTAAATACTGGGAATGCAGTACCGTGCATCTGCTCTGGATTTATGGCTGACTCACCTTGCTCTCACACCTTTGGACAAAGCAATCAGAAACTTCCAGCTAGATTCCTAAATCCAAGGGTAAGCAACTCCCTTTGGTTGTTCAATGTCACAGGAATTTATTAACAAAGATGAGGCACTTCAAACTTTCCTCATAAACATGTCATTGGTCAGTTCCGTATTTTGGATAAATCACATATTGTAGGACATCAATTCCTGAATACCCTCTTCATTTTCTTTCTACCTTTTAACTTGATTTAGATAAAACAGATCTAAAAGTAGAGAAAAAAGATATCAATCTGGTATGAACACATTTCTACATGCAGCATGCAGCAGTTATTTTTGCTGTGGCTATAATTGTTTGAAAACAGAAGGTTCATTATGCTCTGAAGTAGATCCCCTCTTAAATACAATACACTAGTATTGCAAACAATAATTTGTATCAGTAAGAGCAGCCAGTATAACAGGTTTCTGCTGGAATAAAGCAACAATTATGGAATTTGTCTTTAAAATCTAAATAACAATTTTGCTTTCTGAAAAGGAAAACTGCCACCCCTGTATGCACACTTATAGCTAAAGATCCTAAACCCCACAAAAAACTGTGWATTCTCACCAACAATAGAGAGTACAGAAAGTGGCAAAGTAAAAGCCATTCAGAGTAGTCAGGTACCGTATATACAGAAGAGGAAAGAAAATATGAAGAGACTGAAACTTTGTATCAAAAATTCCACAACTGCTATGGAAGCAAACAAAATTTTGTTTTTTTCATCTTATCTTGGAGCTAGTTTGTTGGTTCTTGATCAGAGATCTGTCACATGGATATGCCATGCATGGCTATGCAGTAGATTCAGTTTAAATGTACAAGAGAATTTCAACAGAGATTCAGTTTCTATTTACTTCCATCTACAGTGACAGAAACCTTTCTTGAGCCAAAGAATTGTCACTGTTAACTGTTGTGATAGCAGTTGAAACAAACTTTTTCATCTTTATTGAATTCTATTTTTTTTAGATAACTTGACTATTTTAGCACATTGTTTCTATTGTTCTTCACATTTAGATAGTAGGACAGCATTTTGAGTGCTTTCCAAATTAATGCAAATTGCAGGTTGTGCAGAGAGGCTGTCATACTAGTGATATCTGGGTAATTAGCAAAAATCTTAAATGCATTAAATCCAATTGTGTATTTCTGTTTGAGAGTGAAGAAAAGCAATCCAGATTTATAATTCTCTAATGAAGTATAAACAAAATTCTCTGAAAAGTTTAGGAGCTGAAACTTAACCTGACACGTTTAGTATCTTTACAGGGTTTTGTGTGTGTGTGTGGAGTTTTTTTGAATATTTTTAGCAATGCAGTTTAGCAGAAAGAATCACGTAGGAGCTACCTTAGACACCTTGTCTTTATGCTTAACAACTTGTTCTGTGATATCTCAGAATCACTGTTATGATACTAATGTTTAATAGGAGGCACCACCTGTAGAAATGTTCTTATRTTGTAACAAGCAGTTTATCCATAGTCTTTTTGTACTAAACAAACTAAAAAAACTAAGAAGAAAAAATCATTTTTAGCTGTGTTTAATCATGGAATAGAGACATCACCTGAGGAAGAAGAAAAATCAAAATATCTCATATAAGAACAGCTACTGTTAACGTTCACTGTTTTCATGAGCAAAAGAATAAAATATCTCTTGTAAGAATATGTGAGCCTTCCACTTCATTAAAGACAATCTAATGGTAACTTAGAACTGTAATTCAAAATTTCTATAGATTTTAAACAGGTTAAAAAAAAAAAGCCGCAACAAATAATGTCAATAGTTTCTGTTAAATAGAATTTCAGTAAAAGGCATTCTTACTGTTTTGGTAAATACTGCTCAGTCATCGGCTTGACCTTTAAGGTGACAGCCTAATAAAATTCAATCTAGATATTAAGTTTATTTTAAAATTAAAAATTGGAAAAACTGATTTTCAGAGTCATAACATGGTGTTCTTATAAGACATTATTTCCCCCAAATAGTTTAGCATCTTAGTTTAGCATTCTTACTGGAATTTTAAAAATAATCTTTGCACAGCAAAATTAGGTTTATTAAACTTTTGATGGAAAAATATTTCTTTAATGCGATGGCAGAATTATCACAAGAAAAGTGAGAGCCTCCAAGACAGTTTTCAAAACTGTAAATCTAGAAAAACAATATGCTTAATTGAATTCTTGCCTCATATGAAAATAGAATTTCTCAAAGGAGACATCAATATACACAGCACATGGCATTTATACAGTAAGTGGGCCAAAGCCTCACTTCTGTTAGACTTGGGAATGAACTGAAATGCCTCTGCTTTCATCAGAACAAGACTTGTAAAGATTCACTTATGCTCACAGTGCTGTAATTTGGCAGAGGTTCAGAAATGACACAGACAGCAAGGAGGTAATGCTGTAACCTGTTGCAGCATAAARTCTAGGGTAAATATGCCTTCACTGAGCTCCCATCTACCATGATCAGACTAAAGAGAATGTTTACAATTAGCATTTATAATATGCAGAAATCTATGTAGTGATCCTTTATAAATATGTTTCTTGAATCACTCACAAATGATCCCTTTTTTTTTATTTGATTATTCCTTTAGTTTCTTTGCTGCTATACATACCCAGAAGAATCTCAATGATCTCTGCTTTTGCAGTAGGAAAAGGTGTCCACATGGTACTAAGTGAATCGTAGATAGTGGTGATGTTGAGGCTGTTACATAGAGAGAAGTTGGCCCATGGCTACCATGATTGGGAATCTGTCTCCACCCCTTTATCCTCTGATGCTGTAGCCCCAGAGTCCTACATGGGCACTTCTGGGCACTGCTGGAAGGAGTTGTCACCAGTTATTACYATTGCAGCCTGATGAGACCTTCAAAAGACATGACCAAATGGCCTTCATCTATTTGGGAGCAATATTATATAGAAATAATTTCATTTTGTAAAACATCTTTTCCAAGATTTATTTTCTTTGTTGAATACATGTAATTATGCAAGATAAATGACTGCAATAGAAGTGAAACAGGCMTCATTTTAATATGGGTAAAAATGTGAATTACTTGTAAATGAAAAGCATCATATTCAAATCAAGGGTAGACAAAGGCAGTGCTTCTTCCTTCCTTTATTGTAGTTTAAATAATTTATCAGCTCTGCTGGTATTTAGTGATTCTTTGAACATGTAGAATAGAAGAGGATAGAGAATATTTGATGCATCTTTTCTTCCATTTTTCCAAACTTTAAGTCTGTAATTGATCCATATTTTCAAATACTGGAATCAAACAATGTTTGGGCCTTCTTCCTGATGGGTGCAATATTGAGTGTATCAATATATTTCATTAGGAGGGCTGGCAATTTTCGGAAGATAAATCCATTTTTCAGACAAGATATTGAAGTCCTACCATCTTTTCAGCCCAGATTAAATCTTCAGAAACACCATGAATAAGTTCTGCCACAGTAGTTTTGATATTGCAATTCCATATCACAATTCTTTCTCTGTTTTCTCTTACTTCTTGCCTCGTGATATCTCAGTGTTGCCTGCCATACTATAGAAAATGCTAAGATGGAGCAAATTAAAAAAAAAAAATCCTACCTTTTAGCTAATTTCACTCTTATCTTTTAATGAGYGGGAGTGCATCAAGCTCTATCTATGCTCAGGGCACACCTAATGTTTTGGTGTACAGTTGGAGAGAAGGGTCTTCATATTTCATGTTTCCTCCAGTAGTGTTTTAAAGAAACTCACAGACACATTGTCAAGTTGCTGTTCACAAAAGTTGGATATTAGCCTACCTATTTTACTCAAAACAGCATTTCAGTGGTATTATGGTCTCTCTCTATTTTTAAGTATCCTTTCCCTGTTATTGAAAACAATATTTTTGYTACCATAAAACTGCACGGTTTTGACTCGGAAATGCAGTATTGATGGAGTCACTTCCATATAAGAAAAGGTGAATTTCCAGCTTTAGACACACATGGTAAACAATACTTTATAGTCTGCTATCTCTACAAGATTTGAGCTCTGATTTAATAGAAGAAATATCTAGTTTCTGTGAGAAGTACCTCACATTCATTGAAGTTCATAAATGCTTTCAGATGTTGTACCAAATCCTCAGAGAGTATTTACCAGCTGCGTTGACCTACCCCAGTCTGCAGCAGCTGGAGATATCATCCCACTGGTYTCAACAGGTTAGGTTAGATTGGAATCAGCAGATAATACCAATTTATCTGCTTGTGTCAGGTTACTGAATTAAGAGAATGGTAATACTGGTCGCCTCACAGAGATGTTGAGAAGTGAACTAGCTAGTGTTTTAGCAGTCTGGACTGCATTACAAATACAGCAGAAACACACTATGGAATCAATTAAACATGGGCAGCAATATGAAAGTTTTCTCAATGTGGAGAAAAGGCAGGCCTGTTCCATGACAAAGTCCTCCTCCCCCACTGAAAAATCTACATTTACTTCAGGTCTTCTAAGGGTAATCTTGTCTCAGCTGATGAGTGATAAGAGGAGACTCAGTCATCAGCTGAGACAAGTTTACAGTCAAAGACTGGGAGGGGAGAAGTGGCTTACTTTAAAGCTGTGCTATTGCTGCCTTGATGCTGCAAATTGTGGTGCTGTGTATGCAGTTGCAATTTAGCTTCAAAGAAAATAGGTATCATATCAAAAGCAGGGTAGTCATAGCAGCATGAAACTTGGCACAGGAAAAGTCATCCCAGTAAGTAGCTTACTTCAAGCTAAAGAGAATAAAAAGAAGTTTTTCTCCTAGTGTATCATCTGCCAAAGAGATATTCCTTGGTTTAGGTTGAAACTGTACCTGAGAGTGTTACTTTTAGGACTCGGTTTCTGAGAAGTAAAAGGAACCTGCTGTTGGATTGATGAYCTCCTGGGTTCCATCACCTCTTTGAGATGCCTACTAATTCCCTTTGAATTAATAGACTTAATAGTGGAAAAAGTCAAGTACTATCCCCTTACCTACCCTATTAAGAGCTGGTTTTCCCCTTGCCAGAAGGTTTTAGCAGGRAGAAAGAGATTTGTTCATTTATTTATTTATTTATTTGCCTAAATTTTTTTTAAACTAGTCTAGCATTGGTTTACAGCTTAAGACTCCTTGCAGGTCTAACTAATGCTTTTCATTGATAAATGCCTAGATAGAGCTAATAACATATTCTTTTTTTCTTACAGAAAGATTTTTCTGCTGTGGTGCAACTTCTCAGATACCCTTGCAGGGMAGTTCTCCTCTGCCTTTTTCTATGYCTCGCAGTGTTATGCAGCTTGTGCATATAGCAAAGACTAAGCACATTTGTCTTTTTGTGGCCTRAAAACTATATAAAATATATTAACATGTCATGGAAATATATGCAAGTAATTTTGATATTCTCACCCATATATACAACATTTGCTCTCTCCATTCATGTTGCAGTATAAGCTTTCAAGGCCTGTATATAAACTTTTGGTATTGCATAAGCTTGAAGATCGTATTGCCTTCTCCTGAAAAACTTTAAAAATAGCTTGTTTGTTTTTTTGGGGGTAGCAATATCTCTGCTATCATTTTATAGACTGTATATATTTCTGTGCTTCTTTCAAATAGTTCTATCAATTCAAATCTATTTTYTTCCTACAACAAATTATAAACTCAAAACAAGTAAAATACTTTCAAAGCAAACAAAGAAAAAAAMCTGTGCCTGTGTTTTCAGCAAGGCTAAACTAAATCACTTATACATGACYAAGAACTTACTGCATAACATATTATAACTCAAATGATTGAAATATGTACATGATGAGGCCAGCTCTCTTTTCCCTTTTAATAAATATTCAGTGTACTGTACATAAACATTATAGGGTATG
Source organism: Eudromia elegans (assembly GCA_003342815.1). Taxonomy (NCBI): domain Eukaryota; kingdom Metazoa; phylum Chordata; class Aves; order Tinamiformes; family Tinamidae; genus Eudromia; species Eudromia elegans. The sequence continues at coordinate 8,878,658 of PTEX01000007.1, read as the reverse complement.
GTTGCCTATATCAAAATTAGCAAGATCTGTCTTTAACATTGTAGATTAAAAATTGCTTTGATACCCAGTGAGTAGATGGACACTTTCTTCTAATTCTACTCTAAAACTATGCACATGTATTTKTCTTGTGTCAGTACTGTCTTTCAGTTTAGGTAGTTATTTCCTTCATGGGCTTTTACTCCAAAGCGCTATTCCTCTGATCATGCCAAGATGTTAAATGTATCCTTTTAAAATTCTTTTAACATTGAAAAGCCTCTATCTGCAACTAATTAATCCTTTCTTCTTCCTTGACAATATAATGTTAAATTGATATTGCCTTTTTCTAGAATCCTTTTCTTTCTAGATTCTTCTCCCCAGTTGCAGCTCTTTTATGTGACTTAAAAGGCCAGGTAAGCCATAGGCAGACAAATGGATTTTTTCTCTTAGCACAGACCATACAGAAAAAGAAGCCATAAAGCTGCCACCCTACTCATCCCTTATTGAAGATTGGTCTAAAACCAAACAAATGGCTTTGCAACCTAAAAGAAAGGTTGAAACAGATGCTGAAACCATGTATCTTTACTAGGGACAATCCATTTTTATTAAAATTTAATGAAAAGAGAAGTAAAAGCCTTATGTCCCCCTGTAGTTTCACTAGAGAGACAACAAATTCATACAAGTCCTCCTGACAAAGGTTTTAAAGCAGCATTTCATTTATGTTTAATAAAATTTGATTTTTATAAATCCTTTTAAATATTAAATGCACAGGCAGTTTTTATTACTGACCTAGTAAATTTGTTTTTATTTAATGTTCTTACAAGACTATTCCMATCTCATTACGCTAATTATTCCTTTACAACAGTATATTTCCATTATTATCCCTGGAAGCCTTTCTTCACATGACTAATTTTTACCCAAAGCAAGAAACACGTTGAAGTAATAAAGTGTGCCTTTTTCCACCCGGGTTGCAAGTAGCATTAGTGAGCGTGAGCCTTGTGAGCTGAAGGACTTGGGTCTTGGAGACACTGAAATGACTGCCAGGTTTCCAAATCAGAAGTGGCCCCTTGGGGATTAAATCCATGAGGAGGATGAGGAAAGATTAATTTTAATGTCCAAACCACTGCAATAAGCTGGGTTTTGAAAAAATGTTGCAACTCTATTTATTATTTATTTCTTGGGTTACGGTGAGTGTGAGAGAAAACAAGTTGCGCTTGGTCACAGTGCCTCCTCCTGGGGTGATCAGTGGCAGACTTGGTCCCTTCCTGAGGGTACACAGTTAAGGATTTGGAGGCTGTGGCCCAAATGCTGTAACTCTGCAGTTTGTACAGCTGTCATGTGAATATAGTAATGCCTATTTCTCCTCAGAGAGAAGGTGTGTAATTAGTTATCTAATAAATGCTTGTAAAGCACTTAGGAATTCTCAAATGAGAGAAGATTCTATTACTCTAAGTGGGGGGAAAAATGTAATTTTCTTCTTCCTTTTCACTGCTTCAGTTACCTCTTCATGCTGCAATATTTATCATGTGGATCATAAAATCTTTAAGACAGCTGGTAGGTCAAAGTTAATAAGTTAATACAGTGAACACCAATAATTGCAATCAAAATATTATTAACATATCCTAGCCTATGTAAAACTTAACATGCCAGAAAATGTTATACTTGTTGTATAGTTATGGCCAAGGAATTTTTCATCATGGAAAAAGAGAAGTCAGGAAAGTGGAGAGATTCAGAGTGATGAAATATCGGGCCCATCCAGTGAGGGGAGCAGATCTGAGTGTCAGACTCCTGGCTGTGCTGGTAGAGACCCGGCCTCAGAGATGGAGGCTCAGTGAGAGCCCAGTGCCTCTTGCACATCAGGAGCCAGTGTTGGTGAGGGATGCACCAGGCTGTGTGACTGCCGCTGTTCCCCTGGGAAAGGTGGTCAGGTGAARAACCAGGGCACAGGTTCACTGAACTCCCCTTATCTCTGAGCTTTCTTCTGCCTGGATAGGGATGTTTTCTCCTTTGCTTTAGTTCTGTCTCTAGCTTGATCTAGAAATGTGGACTATTCTCACCTTGCAATTAGACTCTCTAGTTTTAAGACTTCTAAGTTTTCTTTAGAATGGATGATACAATGGATGGGTTAATGCACAAATAGATGATGTTCTCTGCTCTGGAGAGAATGAGATTTATCATTTAGGTTGATGTGATTTTTTCCTCTTTTTGTGTGTTTTAATTATATAGTATGTAACATTGCATTAGTTAAACTTCCTCTKTCTGCTTTTCCTTCTTCTTTCTGAGGCATTTGGATTTGGTGTTTCATCTTTTTACTTATTTCAGTAAGCCTTTGTTCATACACTATGTCCAGATAAAGTCTAGTGCTCAAATGAAGTCAATCACAAATGCTTTGAAACATAAGAAAGAGTAATCATTTGCCATCACCTGCATCTTCAGGCCCCCAAAGTTATCGTGGCTTGGTGGCATCTAAAACATAATGGATTTTATTTCACATTAAAAAGAGATGATGAAATTTACTGTACTTTGTGCTGAMTTATCATTGTGGTTGTTAACTAAGTCCTTGGCTTTCACACTTTCCAAATGTTTCCAACTTCTTGCTTAAAGCAATATATATTTGGTCATGTGCATCAGGAGTAACAGGAAAAGTTGCCTCACTGGTGAGATCTAAAAGTGCCTGCTCGCTTTCTCCTTGGGGGCCTGCGAGATCCATACGCACCTGTGCTTCTGCTGCCGTGCACGACCAGCATCGTGTGGGCTTCGGCTTATAGTCAAAGATGACTCYAGATTTTTTTGAGCAGTATTAGACATAAAGTAAATCTTATGGAGGCAGTTGCTTCCTCTTTTCTAAAACCCAAAAAGGAGAGTGTGGTAGCAGAGAGTGTCATATAATAGTGTCTGTCAGTGCTGTTTTTTCTGCAGGTGATGCAGAGATGTTGTCCCTCTAGCGTAGAGGGACATGAGCTCTSTGATTGTTAGTAGTTTGCTTGAACTACCTGTCAAAAACTGATTTTTGAATGGAGAGCACTTGGCTTTTTCAGAAGTAATTGCTGTAGGTAGCAATTATCCAAGTCTTTCCAGCCAGCAATGCCACCACCTTCCTYGTCTTGAGCTGTTGCATGCCTAGACAATGAGACAAAAATATTTCTCTTTTGAAGGACAAGACAGTTTTAGTCTGCAGCTGTGAAACACCAGAAACTGTATTCTCGGGTGTTCAGACGGCACAACTTGTGCCTCCTTGCTTCCCTGCRGTTTGCACATGATTGCTAACCCCTAGTGGCATGTCTTCAGTAAGTACCAGCTATCTGAATGTTGCTGGCCCCTCAACAAATGCATTTCAGGAAGTATTAGAAAGTGAAGGTTAAGATTCCCTTTTCTTTCTATGTGAGAATATATACATATRTATGTGTGYGTGTCTGTTTATTAAGGATTGTAATGAATTTTCTCCTCCCATGGACCCCATTTTAAGTACATTCTCATGCCAAGGTCAATATAAACACCTTGAAAATCAAAGCCATCAGGCAGCTTGTGATTTTTTGATTGGCAACAACAGGGTGATCATTTTCTGTATAATTATTATGATATTAGTATGCTTAAGGATTATCACCTATTATAGAGCTGAGAAAAATGGGTTTAATAGGTTCTTAGAAAAGTCTGAAATCCAGCTGAGCAATTTTGTTATTCAACCTAGATTTTTTTTTTTTTTTGTGGTAGGTCCTTTGCATTCCTATGCAGAGGCATAATTTTCGATGATGATAATCGATGATCTGAGAGCTTCTAGTTGCTTTGTTGGTATGGAGAAAAGAGCTGAGATAGGAGTTGTTAGGGAGGTGTGGCAGGGGGCTAATGCATTTCAGTGGTTTCTGATGGAGAAGACGAGCACCCCATAAGCTCAACAATGAAGGCACAGTTGGATGCAGACAGTCATAAACTACACGTGCTCTCGGAAAGCTTTATTTGCAAAACTGATTTTGCTGGAAAGCTACTGTTCTGTAACAAGAAAAATCATGGACAAAATTGTTTCAATTCCCAAATTCCACATTAGGTTGAGAAAGATGTTCTCCAAGAGAGATGAGGATAAAATCATACATTTATGTGGAAATTGCATTTGAGCCAAAGCAACTGCCAGTGTTCTATTCAGGTATTTCTTTTTGTCAAGAGTAACAGCACATGCAGTGTTTAAAATATTCAAAATTTACATAAGCATTTGAAATACAGATGAGAACCTGAAACTGCTCTTTGAGAAGACTGTGGGCACTATTCCGGCTGCTGGAAATGCACTGATTTTGTGGATTATAGAAAATGAAAGAAGACAACCTTATTTGGGTATAAATGTGCTCCCAGTCAGCATGGTTTTAGGCTGAGGATCATGAGGATTAAACATACTTCAAAGACACAGTTCAAATGCTCCATGCATTTTTAGCAACAGTTGCACCCAGCATATGGTATTCAGATGTAAGGTTCTTTTTGTTGCACCCAATTAAAATAAATATCACTTTAAGGGAGGCAAGAAAACAGAACTTTAGAAAATCATGCATTTAGGATACTCAAATGAGATCTGATTTTGCTTTACCTAGAAAGTAACACCCACATTTGGTTGCCAGTTTTCGTTTTACCAAAGGATTTCCCCTGAACTGAAACTGAAGTGAAATTAGAAGTCTGTCCTAAAAAACAGATCTTGCCCTTAATTTTTTTTTTTAACTGACTCAGGCTACAGTACAGCAAATTATGCGGGCAGGAAGGAAGAAAAAGGAACAGAGGAAAGAAAAAGGTGGTAGTGAAGGAAGCATGTCCTCATTCCTTGACATGCATAGTCACTGCGTGTATATACGTGTATATATATTTTTTTWAAAAAAATTTCTTCCTGCAGTTCTGCTGAGATTCTCCTGTGTTTGACTTATTTATATTTGAACAAGATTTTAAAAAGCATCAGTACAAAAAGTTGCTGAAAGCAGCAAGACAAGTAAACACATTACTAGGTGTATAGTGAATTTTCAAGGTCCAATCCTATAAAGGAGGATCGAAGGCATAATATCCTGTTTCTATAACAGAATTAAAATGCACAAAAGGCATCCTGGCTCTTGTGTGGAGAGAAGTAAACACAGACAATCAAGTTTGATCAACTTTTTATTTTGATATATCTCTGTGAAAACATATTATCTTGGCATGCGATCTTGGCACCTGATCCTTCAGTGCATGTTTGGATCTTACTATGACCTTGTCTCAGCATTTTGGAATGTAGGAAATATTTTAGGACAATCCTTTTGGCTTAGGATATTGGGTAGGCCTAATAGAGCCAAGTACACACTGTAAGAGAAATATCCTGTAGATCTTTCATGAATATGAATAAGGACTATTTTAATTATTGTCAATTACATTATATTAATATGTGATTTAAAAAAATAATTATCACTGCCTCAAATATTTACTGATAACTACTCCCTCCCCAAWTTTTTTTTTTAAATTTTAAAACTTCAAATCTTCAAAAAACATGAGAGAGCTCTAGTCCATTAGAAAAACTGTTGTAATAGTGCCTCTGGAACTGTTACTTATTAGCATGAAGGAGAAGTCTGATAATATTCAATAGCAGTTAAAAATTAAGGATATGAGTCAAATCTAAAATATTCATGGACATCATTTGATATATTTTTAAAACATTTTTTAAATTTTACTAGACCAGTCTGAATGGTGAAAGGATAACTCCTTTTGAGAAGTTTGTTGTCTCTTATTTTGTTCCACCACTTGGACTTTACTGGCACAAGCATTTTGTTGCTCTCTATAAAAATTATTTTTTTCTCAGCTCATAAAACATAATGCAGTGTTATTGTAAAAACAGATTTTACAGTATCACAGCTTGATGGTTATTAAGGTTCAGGAAAACAAGCAGCTGTGGTAAGCAACACAGTAAACCTGCCTTATTCTCTGTTTTATGAGCATCAGCACATGAACAAGGCATGAAAAAAGCATGAAGATTGCCTGGTACGGGCATAATTTCAGAAAGAAATCCTTCTTACTACTGTTTCACCAATTGTTTTTGTTGAATTTTCAACAAAAAAAATTATTTCCATAATATAATACTATCATGTTAGTTAATCTAGTTAATTTTTAGTTTTAATTAACTTGGAGGCTATAGACACCAGGTGACATACCTGAGTCTAAGGATGGATTCCCATTTGCACTAATGTAAATGCAGGCTGCAGAGCAGTTCCTCTCTCTGAAGAAAGTACACTGTGCTCTGAATTTGCTGCTAGTACTACTACTACTGCTTTAATTTGCCTGAGTAAAAGTTGATAAGGGGTCTCTCATATGTACACATCAGAGGGGATATTTTTTCACAAGAAAATGCAACTGTTAGTGTTCTCTGCATTGCTGCCTTTGCTTCTGCCTCTGCCAGCCCAAATGCTGACCATGACTCCCTGAAGACCATCAGATTTGTCTGAAACAAGAGGTGTCAGCAGTTTTCACCATGCTAAAATGTTAACACATACTAGGATATACATCTGGCATGTCGCCTGAAGGAACCAYAGAACTAAAGAGGAAGGTAAACTAAAGTAAACGTGAGATGCCAATATCAATTTCTGATAACACCCTTAAGAAATCCTTTAGGAATCTACGTATCAAAGTCAGTTCGGTCCCTAGGCAAGTCTGGTCTTTGTATTGCCAGAAACATCAGTTTCTGATAGAGGAGCTTTATGGTTGTGCAAAGCAGCCTGAGGTACTATTCAAAACATCATCTCTGCAGAGCATGCAGAAGTGATTGTTTCCTTCGCAAAATTATGTTTTTCACGGGGTTATAGTTTGGAAGGCGAGTTTCACAAAACATGTTTTGACCAATACCTATCCACAGGAGTAGAAATTTAACATTACTACTCTTGATGTCAGTCAGCTGAAACCCTGCCACGTATGATAGCAGGAAAAGATCAAGCCAAGCCTGTCCTTGGAGGGGAGAACTCCAGCTGCCACCTCGCTGTGATAAGCCAGTGATTTTGGTGACTGAGAAAGGGACAGTCTTTGCTTTGGGCTGTTAGGGAGCTAATGCTTCTGAGTGGTACTACAGGCCAATGTACGCCTGCAAGGGCAAATTTTCAGATGAGACCTAAAACAGAATCATTAAAGGATGCTGTGCCCTCACAGGGCAGGGAATGGAAACCTGTTATTCTGACTATGTAATAACTTGACTAATACCTTTTTCCTTTGGAAATGCTGTCTACATTTTTAGCTGTTAGTGTAGTGAAGCTGCTCCGTCATTTGCTGCCTTGAAATCCTGACTAATTTTTCTATATGCTGCAAGAGCTGCATTTCAAATTGAAGTGGCTGTTTAACAGCAATGGTTGACGTTATATGTAACACAGATCTGTACATAAAATGCTCTGGGCAAAAATCATAGCTGTTATCATTCAATTTTATATGCATTAATAAATACTAAGAATGTGCAGCACTTTTACTCACATTTAAAGCTGAATTTCAATGGAAAGATGCTTAAGGAACAAGATACTTTAGAGAGCAAATAATGGGATAAATAATGTTTCATATTAAGGTAACGAGCCCAACTGTAACTCAGATGTAGAGCTACTTTATTACGAGGCTGCTGTTTTGTGACCTAGATGAAATGAATGTGGTATTTTCTGCAGTTTAGTGCCTACATCCCAGTAGGAGAGTAGCCTTTCACCAAATGGGCTCTGCTTTAGCCAAGCCCAGATAGCAGCTCAGGTTGGCTTGCCAAAGGCTGACCTACTTTCTTGACTTCTGTAATAGATCCCTGCAGATCAGGGAGGACCTGGAGCACTCCATATGGTTTTGCTTGGGACTGAAGTTTTGTTTGGGATTGAATGGCATTGCTGCCGTTTAATTGGTGTTGGGTTAGTTACTCTTCCAGTGCATCACTGCTTTTGTTGGCTTGCAGCATCAAAAGGATTTTTTAAAATACTATTGCTGAATTTTTTCTGGTTTATAATTTTTCTTCCTTCACATTTATTGGTTATTTTGACAGTGACAACTAGATGTCTATTTTTTGTCTGTACTAAAATTTTGCCTGTGAACTAGCTTGGAGTCTCTGGTGTGATACCTTTGATATTTTTCCCGTGTCTCTCATCAAGTTCCAAACTTGTTCCAGATTCATGACCTTATGCTTTTTTTTGGACTGTCTTCTCAGACCTTGGTGCCAAAGAGTACCTAGCAGATTTATCAATCTCCTGCCCTASGAGTTACATCACGTGGCTTCCCAAATTGCTTTATTCCCTCTCTTGGCACGAGGCAATCTCAAATGTGTTCCTTTGGCCCTTTTTACAGAAGTATGAAACATCACCAGGAGCAGATGATGTGGTGAGGGCAGCCCATTTGGCATCAGCAGTGGCAGCATCAGGAGCCTCAGCAGGAACAGGGAACACGTTTCACAGCTGTACCCAGCACTGCATTATGAGGCCAACCTGCTCCTGGCTTTCAGGTGAGAGGAAGGTTCTTCTGCTTTGACTAATTCTGTTTCAGTTTCTGTTCATCTAAGTTCTTGTTTAAAGGAGCAAAAGGGGGTAGAAGCTACTTTTCTGCTTTRGTTCAAGATGTGTTGTTTCTATTGCAGAGGTGCCTTTTAAATGGGTCCCACGCAGCGCTCTCCACTGATCAAACACAGCAAACAAAATTAATAAAGTAGGGCAGGTTTAAAAACAGAAAGTTGAGATCAAAATAACAGTATAGAGTGCATACTGCTTTTTTTTTTCCTATTGCAATAAGATATTATAGTATTTTCTCCAAGCTACTCAAAATGTGCCAAGTGAAACAACCGATAGCATTTCCCTAGTGAGGTTGTTCTGTCACTTAGCAGAGCTCACCCAGGAAATATTTGTTTGATAGTCACTCTACAACATCACTCTTGATATTTTGCTCTAAATACTGCATGTAGCAGTGATTGGGGCGTCATATGTAGATTGCAACCATTTAAAAAATTTAAACATTTCTATCACAGGCTTTTTAGATGAATTACCTTGTTACAGATAAATTTTGAAATTTTGATGGAATACTTGGCTGGATCAGATTCTTACTGCAATGAGTTCGTATAATTCRGGGAAAATAAGACTATTATCTGTCTTCAGGATCCGATACTTTGGATAAAACGTACTCAGTATTAAAATTAAGTAAAATACTTCTTGTGTTATGAATTATCTGTAGACAGATGTTTCGTCCCTTTCACAACTCCAGATATTTTACCTGCAAAATATTTCAAAACAGTTCTCAACAATTTTTCCTCAACCTAAAAAACTATACTTGCATATTAGTTAAACAGCTCTTGTATTATTTATGCTTTTAATACTGTTTTATACTTTTTATATTTTTACTTAATCAGAATAAGGAGCTTTCAAAATCTCTTCAACATATAGTCTCACTATTCAATTTCAGATCATTTCTACTTTTATGAATCTCAGATCCATAGCATTGCTGGTGACCGTGCACCCGTGCAATTTAGTCAAATGAGATTGAGCAGTATAGTTGGAGTCGGCGCTTTTGATTGTATTCCAGATTCTTTCACAGTTAACAAAACTGGGCATAAWAGTCTGCATTTTTTTWTTWTTTGTTGGGGTGCACTGGTACTACCCTACAGCAGTTGTGCACTGCTCATAAAAAAAAAMAAAMAMMCAAMCAAACTTGTCATTTCACTTGAAAGCAGAGGATATTGGTTATGTAGAATAAGTCAGCAGACAACAAAAGCACAGAATTACATCCTATTTTTACAAAATCATTTCTCTTACTATTTTATTGTGGAGCTCCTTCATTTTATCTTGGATATAAATTAAAAAAGATCCCATACGAGAGTKGATAAGAAAAACTATGTGAATCATTATAGCGGATTCAAAGTTTACTGCAAGTGAGAAAAACAKGACTTCTACCCTGGCATCACTATAATTTCTAGAACATTACTCAAYTTGTGAAAGAGGTCTCGTTTTCCCTTACAACCCAAAAAGTAGGTTGCYACCTGTATCTCGCAACATATCTGTAAATAACAGATTGCACCAATTATGTTAGTATTTTTGCTGCTGTGCATTAAAATGAAATGCAGCAGTGAGAATGATTTATAGCAGAATGCACTGTTTTGGTTTCTAAAGCTGATAAGCAGAGAAGCATGAATTATTAAACCAAGTAGCAGCTTTATAGAAAAGCGAGTAATCAAGATTTGCTTGCACAAAACAAGAAAGCTGTGACTAATTTCATATAATGATGTTTGCCTAACAAAATGGTACATTTAAAGGTCAGCTTAATAGTGGAAATCTGATTTCAAGGGGAAGGAGCACCTTTCCTTTTGCTATATAATTCAGCTGAAACACATACACAGTTGTGCGTATTGAGTTTAGTCTAGAATGAAATAAAGCAGATTCTTCCTGTTACTTCAAATAAAAGCTATAAATCCACACTGAAATAAATAAATAAATCGGAAAGGTGGCATTACAAAGAKGACAAGGTTAAAAGTCTTTGAGTGTGTGTTAAAAGGTTCAGATACAAAGCATAACAGGTTAGGACTGACTTCTAATTCTTCAGTTTTCTGCATAAACTGATATTAACTTTAAATTGTAGCTTTCTCCCCCAAACCCCTCGCCCATGTTTCTGCCTTTCCCCTCTTTTCAGAAAAGATGAGTGAGTGGAGATGAGTGTATATATATGAAACTTTTCTTTCTGTCTTCATAACTAGAACAAAAAAGAATGTTTTTGTTTGTTTTTTTTTTGTCCAGACAGATGTTTTGTCTCTAACTTAGTTCCTATGGTTACAAAATTCTTTACCTTCATTTTAAACCAATATCAACTGTGAAATTCTCAAAATTAGAATACTTGACTGAAAGAAAATAACACATAAATATGCWTGGGGCATATCCTGAGCTACAATTTTAGGTGAGTAATTTTTCAAGGCTGACATAATTAACACGAATCCTTTAGGTACAGTAAGCAAGGAAAATAAGGAGATAAAAGCATTTTAAAAGCTCTATACTGATACATGATGTTCACTTTTGCTCTAGGACTTTTGTCCAGAAGAGTTCAGGGGGTTATTTTATGAACGCAGCTAAGGTCCTGGTTACTGCATCTAAGGCTTCTTGGCTCCATCGGGAAAGCCTCTCCCTTTTTGGAAAACTAGCAGCAGTCTGCCCTAGACCTTCATGGTGATTCCCTGGGAAAGAAATCTTCCCTGTTCTACTTCTTRAAGACTTCTTTCGTACTACTTGTTTAGCTGGACTGTTTGGCAGCAGCAGGATTTCACAGCTGGTTTTCTCTGTGCTATTCCTTTAAATGTGTTATCTTTGTGAGTCTCTCCATTGCTGGTGTCTTTTCCTGGAAATACTTGCTGAAATTCCTACTTTTATCTAATCTCAGCATGCACTTTTTTCTTTTTTTTAAGAGAGAGCTGGTTTCATTGGTAGTAAAACATCTTTAGCTGACCTTAAATAAGACCTCTCTTTTCTATATTATCACCTCAAGTTTTTATTCTGCACTCTCATTGCTTTCCCTTACTTCTTTGTTTTCTCTGAGCCCAAGATGTTCAATTCCTTTTTGCTTTACTCATCTGAAAAGAGCCTGGAGTTCCAAAAAGAAAAGACCATAAAGAAATTCATATCTGAGRGACTCAAAATTACTTCTATGCTTTCACAACAGATATACTGCAAGGAGTCTTGTTATTTCATGATGACAGCCCAAATTCTTCTTCTGAAGGGCTTTCAGTTCTTCCAGCGCTTGCATCAACTGTTTGCAGAATCTTCAGAAACGTTTTTAAAATATTTACAAGGTTTTGAGTGTTTTACATTTACTGACACCTTGAAGCGTTATTGATCTTAGATGTGGGTGCTTGCCTTGATTTAGAAACACTTAAAATATTTTAGTTCTGTAGTTTGCTTTGGGTATAACAAGATGAAAGAAAAGAACCATAGAGGAATAGAGAGTAAAGTAAAATGTTTCTAAAGAAAAATAACTTAGCTCACACAGTATAATACAGGGTGCCACAACTCCCACTGGAAAAAACAACATTAGAAAGACTGCTCAGGGAGATAAATTGAGCAGCGGGGGAGAGATTCTCTAGAGATGCAGAAAATCTCTCTCAATAAGTAATGGTCAAGAGATGTAAATCATAAAGGATTCTGAGCATCTTCCTTGAAGTAGCTGTACTGTCATTAAACTTTATGTTGTGTTTAGATATCATAGTGATAGACTGCACTAAAATCTACCCCTTCCAAAAAAGGAGGCAGGGGAAGATTCTTCACTGAAGTTTGAAGAAGCTGAAGATTTTTATGTGCCAACCTTTTCTTTTCCTTCTATATCTGCCATATATATATATATAGATATTTATGTCAACTCTGCTCTACTGATATACAAGACACATAGAGTGTTGAAACTGAGAATAGTTTACAGATGATCTGAGGCCTTTCCAACATGCTGAAGAGGTGAAATAAGCCTATGTCATTTGCAGGCAGGGAGGAGAAGGACTTTTTAAACCTTGTCCCTGTTGCTCCTTTGCTCAGGATCCCAGACAGTCAAATGATCCCTTATTTCATCAGGGATGTAAGAATCAAGGCGTTTATGTGCTGCATTACACCTGAAATCTGAAATTTCTGCATCTAAGTCAATATTTTTGCACAAATTTCTAGACCTGAGTTCACTGGATTATTACTCAGCTGTTAAATGTCGGTAGAGTCTGATGTTTCTCTATTTTCTTCCAACTTTGGAAAAGTTTGCATTTATTCCCACATTGGAACACAAAAGTCTTGGAAGTGAACAATCTTCTATGAGATGTTTCTTTTCCATCTTGATTTGACAATCTATCTTCTCAGGACCTACTCTCTCTCTTAGAAGAAAAAATAAAAAAATACTAAGTATTAGGTACAAAATAGCCTATATTATTATAAAATGCAAAACAAAACTTTTAGATGCATCTATAGTCTTACTTTTTTTCTATATATTTTGAAAATATGTAAAAAAATTTCAATATATCCTTGGAAGTACAAAACTGTAATAAGACTGTTTTTAAGAGTATAGGTAAAAATGTTTCCTAGTGCTTACAGAATGTGCCAAGCAGTTTGAAGGTAGCTTCTGTCAACACAGCTATAACTGAGGACTCCTATATCAAAATTACCAGTTAGCACTGAAGGATGTTAGTGATGTTTCTGTCAGTTTATGCAAATTCAAAACTAAGGTGGGATCTATACAACTTCTGAATTCRAAGTGAAATAAAAACAAAATGATAGGAATTATGCAAGTCCAYGGGAACACAGGAAATAGAGCTCCCATGCTCTCTAAATATAAAAGTTAAGATTTCTGCCATTTTACACTGACAYAGTAGCTGGATGGGTAAAATACTTGAACTTGATTCATGACAGTTTTATTTCAATACCTACTCTAAGTAAATGGACTTGGCTTAAAATATCTAATGTGGTACCCTAACCACTGGGCTAAATATTCCTGTCTGTCTAAGTCCTGGCCACCTCTCCTGAGCTGGCATATTTTTGTCAGTGCTTTTAAGCATTTTTTTTGCTGTACTAGCATTGTTCTTGTCCTTGCTCTCCATGGAAGTATCTGCTGGACAGCTGCATGAGTCATGCCATCTTAAAATTATTTTGGAATAACTACATCTTACCAGAAAGCAAAATAAGCAGCTAACAATACAAGACAAAGGATAAAACCCATTATGCTGGGGCAGAACTGTATAATTTGCTGCTAGTGAAATATTTAAGTAACATCTGTATAATGAAACTGGCTGAAATTTTGGTGGTTAATTTGATTTTTAAAAATTTACTATAGTCTGTTGCCAGTAACATTAATTGCTGAAATTCTTGCCCCTTGAAGCAAGTGATAGAGCTTTTAGAAAAAYTAATGTCTGAATTTTGTTGATAGTTTTCTTGGCTCTGACAAAAAACAAAAATTTGGAACTGCTTATGAATATTTTGGATTTCAATGAGACTGTTTTTCATTGAGCATTTATTTTGAATTGACCCCGCTCCCCAGGTTTTTTCTCAAGAACCTGTTGTCGTGTTATGCTCAATGTGCATACGATTCAAATTACTACTCTAGAGAAATGTTGCTTCGACCCCTACTTGAAGTGCAGAGCATGTTTAAATGTTAGTGCTTTGAGCGAGAATGTGGAATTAGGTAGCTGGAACAGGAACAGTGAGCTTTTCCAAAATACAAATCAGATATCCTGTGTAATAGTCTATTCAGCCTAGTGAAAGACATTTTATATTGGTCCCTCAAATGTGTTTCAGTTGATCATCAGAAAGTAATTAGAGAATTTTCAGCACTGGATATAAAAGGTGAGGAGGAAAACGCTCGTTTCTCCTGCTTCCTAAAATGAAGATGGGCGGAGGGAAGTGCTGTGCTTAGCACAGCCACATCCCAGGGCTGTCTTCCACCATCCACTCTATCCACCTACTAATGCAGACTGGCAGGAAGCGTAATCAAATTCATGCTTCYAGGTAGGAGCCTTCTTAAATAAGCAGGTTTGACTAAAGTTTTGGTACAATATGGTTTATTCTAATTTTGCAGAGTGATGATGTATCAATTAAAACTAATCCGTCTTCGAAGTAGGAACTGTTGAAAYTTCTTTTATCCTCAGGAAGCGAGTGCATGAATCAGTAATTACAAAGCATTGCTCAGCTTCTCCATTTACTTTCATCTTGCGAGGAGATTAATAGCCATCCTTGGGACACCAGCTGCTTTCTATTTATAAAAGGGATGCCAGGGGCTGGCAGCCCTCCTGGAGGACTAGGGGTAAGACAGGATGYGAAGAGCCAGCAGCATCCTTACAATCAGGCAGGGGGAGGACAAACAAGCGCAATTTTGTGCATCTGATCCTCCCAAGTGCTGCCCCCATTCCCTGCTCGCTCACGCTGACTTCAAGGCTTCTTGTCATGCGACTCAGCTTAGAYGATTAGCCAGACCTGAGGTCAAGAGACTGTGTTATCAGAAGGGACTGCAAATCTAATTTAATTTGAAACTGTCTCCCCTGACTCCTCTGTAACACCCCAACAAATCACAAGACTGTCTTTTACCAAAACTTATTGCACTTAGTGTTCTGCAAGTTGTGGAATTTCATTTGCGTGATCTATTTGCTTTTCATGTCTCTAATGTRTGCAAAGATTTGTCACATTCATGCATCTCTTCATTATTTTATATAATTAATTTTATTTTTAAAAATTTCACTTCTTCACAATGTCAAAATTGTAAGCAATGAAAGTAATTTTCATATCTGTGTCTTCTGTTAATGTCTCTCTGTACTCTAAAAGTTCATGGTAAACTAGAGAGAAGTGTTTAGGATTCTTTTTTCTTTTAAATCTTTTCAGATCTGAATAGAAGATTGATCATTTTGGGCTGTAATCAAGTGACTGATTCTGTAATCAAGTGGCAGTTTGATCTGTGTCTAAATTTCTCCAGATTATGGAAAAAACATGTGAAAATTTAGTAATTATTCTCTTAATTGTGCCTGCATTTTAACTCTTTGGTCAACTCCAATGCAAACGGTAAAGTTGGACCCAATAACTTAAGAATGCTTTAAAACAATTTTCACACATCCTAAGCTTTGAAATTATTAATGATTTACTATTATTCCTAATAATATATACACCAGATCTAAAAATTCCTATTTACATTTAAATAGAGGGAAAATCCCATATGGCTTCAATATACTCCACATTTTAATATTGAGTTGTCTGTCTCTATGTTCAGCTAGTTGATCAAACTAATGTTTTGAATATTTATCCAAGTTTCTCAGTCAGTATTTTTTGCTTGCTCACTGTTGGAGCTCAGAACCAAATAATCTCTTATAAAGTCTCAAATCTGGAGCTAGTAGAGTGCCTCCTATGACTTTTGGTAAGTACTTGAAATGTTTCCTTTGAAGTTCATCTATTTTACTATTTCTGTTAACYAGTGGTAAAACTAATAGAAACAATTATGTATATGTTTCTTGGTAGGTTGGTAACAAAATATTCTTTTAATATTTCTGTAGTAAGTCTGCATAGGTGAAAACTTAAAGCTTTATTCTAGTGATGGTTTCAAAAGAAAGCTTTTATGCACTGTAGGAACAGTTATCTCTTGCTTCAGCCAAAATAAAACGATTTTCAAAGGTGATTACTGAATGTTTTCTGCAAGCTGCTTAGAGTGCAAATCTCAATTATTTACAGAAATTATCAGACGATTTAGAAGAAATATAGTTTGCTTCACAAAATGAGAAATGGTCATAATTAGCAGAAGAAGTAAAAATAATTAGAATTAGATCTTTCAAGTTGTTTGTCAGTTTTTATCTGTCCTTAAGCAACTCTTTCATCTTTTTTCTTTTTTTTCCCCTCCATTGGAGATGTCCTTGAGTTGAAACTAAAAATAGAGTATTTTAGAATATTTCAGAATTATATCATAATGWAGTTGTATTAAAATTAGAATATGAAAAATAATATGAAAATTAGTAGACCTAACTGGAATGAGAAATAGATATCAGCCTCACAGTGCAGACACATGCAGTCTAGCTGTGTTGACTATCTCTTGGACAAAAAATCAAGTAGAACAGGCACCCAGATTGAGTCTTTGGATTCTTAGGATGTTCGTGGATGATTATCCAAGCTAGAACATTTTAGGACTGCTTCTGTGAACTCTAAGATACCTGTAGAGAGCTTCACTGCACTAGGATCCATAGGATCACATAATTTGAGTTGGAAGGGACCTCAGAAGGCTCAGCCTCCTGATCAAAATAGAGTGGCCGTAAGAATGGACCATYTAACTTAGGGCTCTGAAATCCTCCAGGGAGGGAGGATGAACCATCTGGAACAGCACTATRCCATGCCTCTCAAGAAGAGGAATTAAATTTCAGTTTTACCTGGAATGAAAATACCAAGATAAAAAATGAAAGAAGGGATAAAGCAAAAAGTTTATCATAGTCTTTAACATAGGCAGTTTATTAAAATAGGGCTCAATGTCTCATTGCAAAATGTAATGTGTTTCTGAGAGATCTGTGTCATTAGTTACCTGTCAGGAGAAGCATCTTAATGGTACATCTGAATGAAAACAAAATCATCTGAGGTTTTTGTTTGAGTGCTCTGYATCAGTTTAAAAATGCCAAACACATTCCTAGATTTCTGAGTTAGATCARAATGCTGATGGACTGATCTCCACGCAGGATCAGCAACTGTGGGATGTCCAGAGGTCAGGCAAGGTGTTGAAGCAATTTCTTCAGCTAATTTTCCTTTAAATATTATGGTCTCTGATGGTCTCTCTACCTTGATCCCAACAGACAAATGTCCATACTGTGAAACATAACATACAATAAGAGCTTAATTTTAAGTTCTTTTTCGGAACACTGAATTTTACAATATTCACTTGTTCTTTGGATGATTCTTACTTCATTAAAGCCTTTATTCTTGTGAAGGTTCTCTTTAGTTAAAAATATATTTTTTGTGGAGTTTAAAATCTTAAAGACTAATGTAAATGATCACCCGTGAATTAACAACTCTTTAGAAACTCCTCTCTCTTTCTTGGCGTATAATGCATCCYATGTAAAGCAATATAATAAATGGTGGATATCTGAAATATATCTGTTTTTCTGCTTATGAATAATCAGATCATAAGCTGTAACATAGCCTTTGTTTTTGTCTTTTAAATGACTCTTAGCTGTGACAGGAAGCTTAGTAATAAGAAGGACTAATTTTGTTTYATATGTTCTGGTCATACACAATTCACTAGAGGCACCGAATAATCTCATTAGCTTTCCTCATGCCAAGGGTTTTCTCCTGTTACATTGATGACTTCCAGCATGTTTCACGTAAGTTTTATTTTCTTTTATCTAGTATTCTTCCTTCTTGGAAATAAAAAGACAATCTGTCACTGGAAATGAGATAATTATGTATAATTTTGGTTTTATCATTATCTATATTATATTATAATACATCTCTGGGCAATACAAGTACTTAAGTTGTGTGGATAATATTGCACTAGATTTTCCTGGGTGAAGCATATATATATATATATATTTTATTTTCATTAAGATTGGCTAAAGCATTATAGTSTAACAGTCTGGGGAAACCTGACATATAGGACTTCTGCTTCCTGTTAAAACTAAGCAAACAACAAACCTGTAAGCAAATGCTCAGATACATTTAGATTTTTTTTTAATAATTCTCTTGAAGTATCTGGGAAACACTATTTCATCTTCTGCTCTTCTTAATTATTAAAATTATTCTATACAAAGCTGATTTAGCCTATGAGCTAACAGTAGATGAGTTACTTGTGAATGATTTTGTCTGTTTATGTCTTTGACAATTTTGCTTTTAATATCTATAGTGTGTTTATTGGACATCTAGGTGATATTATTTCTTTTATTTTACTCAGAGATTTTTTTCAGCATAGGCACATTATTCTTGCCCTTCTTTATTGAGTTATTGGCACAGAACACATTTCAAACATGTTTTCCACATGAAACTAAACAACACTTGAACTCCCAAGTTTGATTGCTGATTATGCATTCCACAAAAATATTTTAGATAAAGGAGCAGAAAATGAATGTGTACTGAGTAGGGATTTGGAACCTAAATATAGCATGCTATAATCTTTTGCATAATTTCTATTATGAACCTTATTACTGCTGATATGGTTCAGAAGCCGAATTTAGCTTAAAAAAGGAAGCAAATTTTTCACCATAGCAGTAGTTGGGGGACAGGAGAAAATATTTATAGAAGCAAAATTTGTTAAACAATTTGTTAAACAATAACATTTTGCAAAATCAGTTCTTATTCATTGCCCTTTAGCTTCATGTCTTTTCTATCAAAAGCCAAAGAAATGAAGAGTTTCCCTAGTTTTCAAGGTGAACAGAAACTAATGTAATTACAGTAGTTCAACAGACTGCGATAGACTCGGAACCCTCAATAAAAATGCCTGAAGCCACGAGGGAATGTACTAGAGGTATATATTTTGGATATCTCTGGAGAGGCTTAACTTGMAAATCCTCTTTCTCGAAAGCAGGCATCATTCCACAATGTATATAGTGCGTAAAATATTCATTAGGTTTGAGAGGGAAGCTGAGAAAAGTAATGACTCTATTACATAGTGATAAGAYGCTCACACTGAATGAAAGTGATTTTTGGTTCAACTCTCTCATTTTTTCAGAATAGGAGAAATTTGACTTGTCATACTTCTGTAGCTGTGCTTTTTGCTTTGCTGTGTCAAAATTACAACTACAMGTCATGATCAGGATACCATATCAAACACAAGCACTAGTCTATAAGACTAAACCCAAATAAAATGAGTATGTTAATAATAAGAAAATGATACTTAATACTTCAGTAATACATGATACCAGTGCTTATATCCATTTCTGGAGAAACCTACCTGCATAGCTCGTAGGTTTTGTTGCAGATTTATACATGTCTAAAGACAGCCTGGCCTATGCTATAAGTTATGGGTAGCTTTTACAGGTTATTATACAATTTTAAATATGATCAAGTCATATGGCACCTATCTGATAGTTTGCATRCTTTCCTCCAAAAGGAGATCCTTTTCCTTTTCAACTTTTCTCAGGATTTAACATTCTAATAACTAAAGTCTTTAGTAGCACAATCAAGCTATGCGTTCCTCCTTGTTACAGGAATTACTTTTGCTATATCCTAAAACCTCTAAAGGCTGCATTTCTTCAGTGATCAGTATTTGGCCATCTGTTTTTATAGATGTAGGGCCTCTGGCATCTTCCTGTGCTGTGCCTCTACTTTCAAGACCTCTGCTATGTTCATGTGGCTCCTGTTGCAATTTCATGATTGTTTACATTCAGCAATAACCTAGGATATATATGTATGAGTCCATGCATACATAAATATTACATTTATTTTAAATAGATTTATTCTTGGTATAGTGATGTTAAATATGTTTTGTTTTACACATATAATGCTTTTGCAACCTTGATTTCTATCTAAAATTGTTTGATTGACATGTTAGTCTGAATAGTTAGACTTTCCAGATCACTATTTCCTAAACGTTTCTAGTTAGATTATTTTTTCCTTTAAAGTCAAACATTTTATTCAGCACAAAATAAAGCATTTCTGGTTTTCATTTGCRCAGGAAGAAAAAAAATACAGGCGTTTGAGTCAGTTTTTGTAATTGAATGTTATATTTGAAATTTAAGAAGCCCATATTAGCCAGGTAAGTCTGATTTTGATGGTTTCCTCACTAATAAATTTTTCATGAAGCTCTGCCATGAACAGCTATGTTTTCCCATCTTTCTCTCGGGCCTAAACAAAGCACCCTGATTATATAGGTTAAAACTAGGGGAGTTTGGAGTGTGTCCAAGATAAATTCTTGGATAACAGTTATTAAATATATTTATATTAAAATTTAAAGAACTTATATTTACAAAGGATGTGCACATTCTAATGCATTCTAAGTCTTTTAGGAGAATTTGAGAATTTGTGGGGTGGTGAGTAACAGAGCCTCTAAACATACGTTAAATTTTCTTTCTGCATTATTTACCTGCTAAAATCCTCTCTTGCATTTTCCAGCAGGAGGAAATGGCAGGTATATAATCATGTTGTTCTTTGTTACTTTTTTTTTTTTAAAATCACATTGAAAAAATCTGCTTTAGGAAGCAAACTGTGTTAAAACAGAAATGAAAAGGAGAAATGAAAAGTTCCTTTTTTTTTTTTTTTTTTTTTTTCCCCCTCTCCTTCCCAAGGTTCCCTTTGAGCAGATTCTGACTATCGATTGTGAGCACTGTATTTCAGAGAGCACAGAAGCTGGTTTTTGCTACCACCTGTTATTTTAGTCATCGTGCTGAAGCTCTTGTGCTACTGCTTTCTCGCATGCAAAAACACATATTCACAGATATTCTTCTCATAGAGGCACCTTTGTCCTCTTGATTATACACATATGTTGGATTTTGCTTAAAAATACATTAGCACTTGAGTCTTATATATCATTATATGTTTAAATGTTCCTGAGAGCTGCTTAGGAAAGGAGCTGGAAAGCAGAGTCCTCTGCTATGTAGAGGATTTGAGGGAACCATTAGAACGACTATTTCAAAGAGATAAACTTAATAAAAATATTGCTGCTACTTACAAATTTTTCCTCTTTTATGATCCTTAGATCTTTGTGACTATAGCAACGCTATTATTAATTAATGAGCAATTGTTCAGCTCTAATTTCTCTCTTTCAGACAGAAACACTGGCATTTTTGTATCACTTGAATTTTAATGATAAGAATACCCACTGCATGGACTTTTTCCCTTTGTTGGGTTGKTTTTTTTTTTTTGTCTTGTTGCACTTTGGGAAATATGTTAAAACATGAAGCATTGGGATTAAGCCAGCTGTTTTCCGGCTTTTGACTTTCCACTAGCCTTCCAGTGGCAGCATCCACAGAACTGCAGGCTCTTATATGAGAATGAGGCCACTATTCAACATGAAGGATGATTAATGCCCCTGCACCACTACACAGAGGAACTGACCTTCGCACCGGTGAAACCCGAATCAGTGAGAAATCCCTGTCTCATCTTTCACTGAAATTACCCATCACGGCCACAGCTTGGCCCGGATATCGGACAGTCAAGTGAATCACAAAATGCTCTTTTATCAGCAAATAAATGCAAGCTCTCGCACGCATAGCTTTTACAGATAGTAGCTGTGTAGGAATCCAGGCAGAGGAAATGTGTATGTGTGTGGGGGGAGAACAATGCCTAATGTATGGTTATTTTTCTTTTTTCCCTCACGTGGCATCTCTGTTCTTAAATAGCTCGGCTTTAATATTAGCAATTACATGAATCATGCTACATGATTTTAACCTTCTTGGCTGTTATATAACAATAGCTGAGAAGTTTTAGAAATCACTTTCATTATGGCTGTGAAACTATTCAATTTTTTTTCTTTTTTTTTCTTTTCTTTTTTTTTTTTTTTTTAAGAACAAACTATTTCCTGAATGTTCTTTCTATTGCTTTGGGCAAATTATCCCAGCAAGTCTATCTGTCATACTTTGGCACCTCCACATCTATCTTAACAGTAATGCAATTAGAAATCGTTACTCAGTTTTCTTTTTTGTTTTTTGTTATGTTTACACCTCGTTCCCTCTGCATCTGTCCAGTGAACTTTCAAATTTGTGCACTGTAGGTGAGCAAATCTTCTTCTAGTATTTGCAGTAGATATTTGTTATTCCTTCCTTATTCCAGGACAATGCCTRTTATGTAAATCCGATGGAAAAAAAAACTTTTTGAAAAGATTTTTAAAAAGCCCAGAATATTAAGCCAATAACACTAATGCCAAGGGCAAAATATATTATTGAATGTAGTGGTATAAATAAAAATCTAAATTTAACTATCATGTTGATGAATTATTTTCCATAGAATAGAAGATAGAAAGGTCAGAAATTAGTACTGAATAGTAAATGTCAGGTTCCTCTAGGTTAGTAGCATTTAATTGCTGAAGAGGAAACTTGTAAAAGGGAAAAACTTTCTTTTAACAAAAACCTCTATTTTAAAAAGTGGCATCTTAACCTATTTATTCCTAAATTTTCAAAGTAAAGAAGTCCTGAGCCTGTATTTTTTATAGATATGGGCCAAAACAGAGTCAGGAATAGAAAATAAAAAAAATYTAGAGACATTCAGGTTTTAAATACTGCTAGAAGTCTGCATTAATTTTTTGCATCTGTACTTTCCAGTGTATTAATGCTCATATCCTAGAACAAAATGAAGGGTAATGGATTTGCACGTTTGTAAGTAGTATAAAAATACCATAGGTCCTTTAAACTGCCCTGAAGAAACTAGAGCTTGGCTGACTGAAAAATTCCAAAGAAATAGGTAAACACATATATCAAAATGCTCTGAATCTTAGGGAGCTAAAAAAATATAGCATCAGAAGACTCCTGGCTGAGACTGTGCTGCTGTATCAGACTTAAATCAGAAATTATTATAGCTTTTGCTTCATGAATGTTCTCTAAGGTTTGCTTGTTGCTTTCRTGGTTACGGAAGTGTTAAGTGCTGTGTTCCAACCAGCCACATCATGGATTATGGAATTACAATCACATATTTAAGTGCTGCTCTTTAGGACTATGGCTACTTGTGTCACAAGCTGTAAGGATCCTTTCTAGGATGGCTGCAGTGATTCCTCAAGGTAATTTACACTTGCTGATGCTCTGGGAACTTACTTTGGGAGATGAAAATTATTGCCTAAATTCAATGGAACAGTGCTTTTTATATATAGCATAACTGTGGAGGTATTTCTTTTTCATTTGTTTGTAAGGAGATTTTTTTTCCRTTCTTTCTCTCCTTTGCCTTATCCCAAGAATATAGCAGATCATGTTAATGCTCTTTGTTCTCTTTCCTCTACCAGGCAGTCTAGATACTAATTTACCTAATTCCAGTTTGATCATAATGAATATTGGAGCAATGAACACTACYTAAGAGAAGAAAGTGAGACACAGAAGTAATAACACAGATAGCCCTGCTGCCTTGCAGCTCCGAATTATGAGTTCAGTGCTTAAGCTTCTGCTCTGAACCGTCTCCAGGTTTGATTAAATGGATATGCTATTTACTCGCTGGCTTTTCTGTAATACCTTGTTGAAAACTGAACCTCTGTTTCAGCAAAATAGTTTCTCTGCAGAGCAGACCTCCTTCCTTTCTTTCTTTAGCCGGTGCTTGTCTGCAGGTCCGTGTGGAGGCCAGACCAGCGGCTCGGCGGCCGGGCTCCATCGAGAGCTCAGCTTCAGGCTGCCTTGTCCTGGCCKGCTGCCATAAGCGCCCTGGTGTTTACCTTGGCCGAATCTAGCTTGGGGGCTTCTTTTCACTGTTAGGTATGTTCAGAAATAGCTTGTTTTCAGTGAGGAAAAGGGGGCAGGCAGCAGAACCTCCTCCCAGCAGGCAGTTTCTAGCTCTCCTTCCTTGCCTTCCAAATCAATGCACTGTGCTTACTTTCAAAAATGTTGTATGGCCCCTTCTTGTTCCACTCAGGTTGAGCAATTGCTAGAATGGAACAAATAAGAGCCTTGGAGGTGGGTTTGTAAGCAAACACTGATATTGGCTCTATGTCCTCACATTGCAGGTAATAACACTAGATAAGCTATTTAATCACAAGCAATAAGGCCCTCTACAAGGACTTCATCCACCATCAGTTTCTTAGAATCACATTTAATCATACCAGCCTGTGTGAAATACTTGCAATAATCATTTAAAGCACATAAAGAATATTTGCTTTTTAAATAGATATTTTATAATTTAACCATACTTTATAAATGAATTTGACATTTAGGAGAAGTGTTGACTGCTTTGGAAATTGACTTATCTTTTTATCTATCATGGTTACGTCACCAGCAGAAGTACAATCTTCTATGACAGTCATCTCTTAAAAATAAGTCAATTGAGTTATTTGCTCTGCTCATTACTGTCTCTTTAATTTGGAAATGATACAGGAAGAWATGTTTATTCTTTCTAGGACCATCTTGTGTAACTGCCTGAAAGTCTTGTTAAAGGAGAAAGTAGAGATGGAGGAAGAGAAGAAAGATGAGTAAGAATATTTTCTCCCTTAAATATTAGATTTTATAAATTCTTATGCAGAAATATTTGGTTTTATGAATATGCACTGAAGATAATGAAGTAGCTTAAAGAAAGACAGAAAATCAAACAGATTAATTCATTAACACTTTTTCTTTTGGTAGGCAACTATCCCTTGCTCTTAAATGCATATCATTCCAGACACGAACAATATTTCATCCACACTGTTTGTTCTCTTCCAGACTGTATCTCTCTTCTCAGTATACACATGCTGAGAGGACTTGCAAAAACGCCTGTCTTTACAAAACCATCCTGTCTTTATAAAACCATCTAATCACCTGAGTCAACATGGTGATTTTTATAAGGTTCCAGAGGGCAGCAGTATGGCCTTGGCTATTTTCCTGTTCCACTGAGGTTCAAATTGTCCAGTTGCTGTTTCAGTGTAAATCTGAGCAGCCCCCACTGCCTCAGCTTTAGCTGGCATCTACCTGCAAGTTCAAATGGTTCTAGCCAGCAGACAACGTGGTGTTACAACAAAGGCTAAATATCCTTCACTCTCAACTTGCCAAGCCTGTGCTGGGCAGCAGGGCATTTTAGTTGACAGGAATTTAGGAATCAGCAGAACCTGAAGCTTTAGTCAAGAGTTGCCCAGCCATTGCTCTGACCCTACTACACTGCTGTGGTAGGAGGAAGTTTGAAATCTACAGCAATGATTAGTTATTSAAAGGCTCTTTTTGTCCAAAACACAGCCAGCCAGCAGACGGTAACAGTTTTTATTTAGTTTAAATGCATATTCTAAAATAATTAATTAATTTGCATATTTCAAATTCTGAAATACACTTAGAGAAAAGTTTATTTTAATACTAATCTGATTTCACATTTTTAAATATTATTCAAATTCTTCAGAATAATGTAACAAATCATTCAGATTAATTATTTTGATTTAAGTAATTATTTCATAAAACTAGGATTCATGCAAAAATTCAAGAAATTTAGTTTAATTAGTGTCTCATAATAAAGTAATCATGAGTTGATAATTGCAGCAGTGACTTTTTAACTTGAATGAATTAGAATTTGTAAAAGCATTATAGAAAAACATAGCTAGGATTTATGAGCATTAAAATTATTATGATTAAGGATCCTATAAGAATAAACATATGCTGCCAGCACAATTTTATTTTGGCCTTCGGTAAGCATGTGTTGGAGCTCTGAGATATGATAGCACTAATTCTGTAAGGCATGCTGGCTGCTAGGGGGATCTTAGGAGGAGATCTGGTGATGGAAGCAAAATAGTATATAGTGAAGTTGGAACAAGTAGTGTCTTATGGAGCATATATGCATGGTTTTGGTATSGTGATAGTACCCATACAGAGACGAGATTCACAAGTTACCATAAAAAGTCATAAATTCTTACTTAGCTTTTTCAAAAATAAGCACCCCAGCCATTCTGAGTTCTGTTGTGCCATCCCCTYTGTTACTTAGAGGTTGATATGGACTCATCAAAGGTCACATAGAATGAGGTTCTGATTTATATATTATAGCTGGTCAGCAAAATAAATGAATAAAAAATGAATATTGTAAAGAGCTTTGCTTTGTAGAGTAGAGATTAGGCCTTGAAGAAACAACTTTGATGTTTTGCACATATATAAAAATGCATGTAAAATATAAGTACATTTGCAAATGCATGCAGAGAAACATTATCTTGTATATAACCTACTCTCATGCAAATATGCTTGGAGGCTTTTTTTTTTTACAGTGCAAGAGAGAGCCTACCATGAGCAGCATGTGTGTTATCCCAGGAAGTTWTTCAAATCATCCCCAGCATAGATGATGAAATATAGAGTCGTTTATTAGCCAATATTCAACTGAATGACAGCCATTAAATTCAAATATTACGAGGGAGTATTTTTTCAGTGTCTGTACAATTAGACACTCATTCTTCGCAGCTCTTGACCAGTTACAGTTATTTTTTTTTGAGACTAAAAAATATCCCTTTCATTGTCAATGAGATGAAACACAAATTCAGATGTTGTAGTGTAAGTTAAATGTGTGGATATACTGCTTGTTTTATTTATTTCTCTGAATGGATTGAATTTATACTGTTGTAATAGTACATAAAATACCAGCTTCAGTGAAAAATTTCTTCTGTTCTGTACCCTCTGCATTGTCCAGCTTACAATCTAAGTCAGGAATCTGACAAAAGTTAGGAACTTTATTTTCAAAATTGCCATTTTCTAACCACATGCACATACATAAAAATACATACACTTACACTGTGTCAAGTACACTACATATTTTAAGAAAAAAAGTTCTAAGCAAAGGTGATATGTTATTAGCTTTCAACAGACAATTAAATAAAAGRTATTAAGTTTACAGAACTCAAAAAAGAGCACTTATAGTTTATATATAGTCTATAGTGGTTGTAGACAACCAATTAATGGAATTTGATTCTGCTTTCATAGTGAATTTTCTCATTTTCTGATATTCTACAGAATTCAAACATCAGGATAGCAAATTATTTTAATGTCATAGTCTACTTATTAATATAAAGACAATCATACTCACATAAAATTGGCACGTCTATTATAATGAAGAGTTGCATTTAAATGAAGCAAAACCCTATGCAGTTATTCTAATGATTTTAATCGGCAGGCTCAGCCATGCCAGTTTCTCATGTTCAGAGCCCCAGGTGCAGACGTTCATGTCAATTATTAACAAATCGGTAAGAGGGTGCTTCAAAGACACTTTTCCTCAAAGATTACACAAAAATAAAAAGAGGAGAAAGAACAGAGGGTAAACCGCATTTGATGCACAAACATCCGGATGATTTTCCAGTGTTAATATTGATAAAGTAAAGAAAAAGAAAGCATGATTGTTTAAAAAACAAAACAAAATGTCAGAAAGGGAAATGTTATATTGCCAGAACATCAAATYAATTTGCAGTACCAGGCAATGAAAATGAAATGTATTATGTCCTCTACAAGAGATTTTTGCCTCAATATAATTTCATATAGTGATTCTTCTTTACTGTAGAGATCAGTGAAATATTTTCCACTTCAAACAAAATGCATCATTGTTAAAATAACGTAGAAGACAAGACTACATTGTTATATTTGTCTGGATAATAGATGTAATGTGTGAGACATGGTAGTATATGTTGCTGTATGGTATATGCTGTCCATTCCCTCCTACCTCTCCTGTTTTATGGCTCCTTGCTATTCATACCAGAATACCATTTGCTAGAAAGCCAAGCTAGGTGGGTTTTCTGGGCATAGCAGTAGTGCAAATAGCAGTGGAACCTTCAATGGCATTTTGACAAGGGAGAGTTTTGAGAGTTTTTCAAATTRGCTTAATTCTCATGCCAGGGATGCRTTTGATACTTTTACTAGAGGTATTTTAATAGCATGAAATATCAGCATCACTTTGCAAGGTAACAATCTTTGACCCTGAGTCCAAGGCACTGAGAAAAGCTCAGTGCTGTTCTAATAACTGATCTGACCTTGAAAAAGAAGAGTATTGGCYGGCTCTATTTTGTACAGTTGCTTCTAGCATACAATGTTGCTGTTCCTCTTCAGCATGAAAAACTTGTAGTTTTCAGCAGGGCACCTAGTCAAAGAGCCAGGTTTTGCACCAGACAGCTTTTCTTTTTATTATTCAAACTACCACAGTGTCTTACAGTAAAAGCTTAATTTTCCTCTTGAACTATTTATTAACATAATTCTTACCCTCTTGATTTYGTCTTGCTTGGAAGAAGTCAGCTGTATACACATATTAGTTAATTAAAAACATCACAATTCTTTTAATCATTTCCCTTCCTTACAATTCAGCTAAAAAAAGTGAGAGTTGAGACCACARTGAAAAACAGTCTTGCTTCTTTTGCTGTGCAAGAAGTCATACTATTCACAGACAGGAATGTGTCAGGTAAAGGAAGAGAGAAATAGCTTTGGGAACCTTTAAATGTCAGGAGCCATTAAATGAAAGTTCATTACTAAAGCTATAGCAAGTAGTTGTAAAACTGCTAGCACACCTATTAAAAAAAAAACCCTCCTTTTCGTTTTATATCTAAATGTGATGCTGCTTTTTGTGAAATTGGCCTGATGAACCAAACTGGAGACACAGTTATTACTTATTTGCAAAATAAACATAGCGSAAAGACCAGTGGTATGTTTCAGTTGCTCTGACCCTGGTGTAGAATACCTGCCCTCTMTGAGATGTAAGACGTGTAGGATCCACCCTGGCCCAGCTCTTCTTCACTGGCCCAGCTCTTCTTCCCTGAAACCAAGATATGTGTGTATGTATTGTGTGTAGCCTCACATAGAACCGACCATTACAAGTTGTTTTAGATTACCTTTACGTAGCCAGGTTTAATCTATTTAAGGGTCCTAATTCTACCAGTCTTCTCTCGGGTTTCTAGAGCTTTTACTCTAAAAGTGATTCATCCAGTGTCATAGTTAGAAAAAACAGAATACATCCAGAAAATCCTCTCTCTCTCTTTTTTTTTTTTTTGATGCTCATTGCAAATGTTGATGCCATCCATTTAAGCAAAATTTCAGTGGGGACATTGCCTTACCCTGTTCTTGCTTAGTTTTCCAGTGCTAAAAGTTGTTGCAAATTTATGGTAAATTTTTTCTGAGATTCTCAAAATAAACAAACAAAAAAGGCTTTAGGGACACAATAATCTTCAACTCCAGACTAGGATTGATTTCTTTTTGTGCTTTATTTGTGAGCTGCAGAGGACTAGAAATTTCCTTCCCAATAATCCTCATGTTTACTTGAAAAAGAAATAGCCATTACTTTGGAAAAAATCTTGGTTCAATGGGCATCCTCTGAGGGTTTCTGGAGGAGAGGAAAAGGAATACATATGGGCAGGCACAGTCCCTGGCTATGTATAGAGGATACAGCTACAACTGATGACACAGGTTGGGATGGAGCATGCTGCGGTTGCCCAGAGCAGTTTTGCTTATTTGCCATGTGGATTTATATCACCATTGGACAATAATGGTGCATGGCTCTATGCAGAGCACACACTTGAAGATGCAAACTGAGTAGGTGCCTGCTTTGTCAGACAGCTCTTTAATCCTTGTTGTAAGGTGGCTCTGGATGTGACTGTGTGCACAAGCTTTCTTGAATGCAATKCCACTGTGTTGTTCCTTGTGTGAAAGTGTAATGTGACCTGTAAAGGAAGATAGTGGTGAKTCCTGCATGTCTTGAAGTTGTTGTGGATAGCTCTGTAGGAGGATTGGCTCACTAGACGTCTTCTAGGTCCCAGACACAGTCCTATTTAAAAGTACTGGAGAAGGGAGGATGTCACTCATGGTGTTTAAGGTACTTATACTCTTGGCTGCCCTCTAGGAGCAACAATTCCAGAGGTGTTGCCAGAAGGGGTTATAAATTCAGCTCCCTATTCTTACTTACTGCTGTTGGACGAGCTAGGACTATGTACCAACCTCATCAACAAAATAATTTCATGAAGTATTTTTATACTCTATTTACTATGTCTTCCCACCCTTRAGTCTGTCCTTGAGGCTTTCGAGGGGAGGGGGGCCTCCTTTTGCATTCCTTGTTGAAGGCTCCAGTTTCAGATCAAATTAAGTGTGGGATATTAAAGGCTGAGTTGCTATTYCATTCCACAGGTGGGCAAAGGTTCAATACTTCTGCAGAGCATTAAACATTGAAACAGYGAGTAAGCAAAGAAAGAAACGGCATGGCCAGACTGCTTGGAGCCTTGCATCCTGGTTTCCATGGTTTATGATTTTGTTTCATGAAAAGGCATGAGAATTCCTGCTGGGTATAAAATAATAAACTGTTACAACATGGAATATGGAGTGTTTTGAGTTAGCTTAGGAAATGAAATGTGAGGCAGCGCTGTGTACTTAATGGTGAGCTCCTGGTGATAGGAATGTAGCTTCCTTCAGATCTCTTGTGCTTTGCAATGCAACTGTAATAGAAATGAATAATAATAAAACTGTATGCTATTTTACATGTTTTCATAGTCCCATATATATAAATAATAAAATGGCATCATTTCCTGTTGGCTGCCTGAGCAATGGTTGAGCTATTCTAAACTGATATATTGGAGACTGTTCAGAAGAATAGAGGCATATTTATAAGGGTTTCCAAGGCAACCTAACTAGTTTTAAAAGTAAACTTAGTGATTTATTGTCTGCCCTGGCTACCTGTTGTGTTCAGTACAATTCCCTGCTACTAGCTTATTTCTTGAAAAATGTTTGCAGTTCCCGCTGCAAAATGAATGATAAACACTATGCCACTCAGAAAGTCACCCTACAGACCCATGCTATTCTTCTCTTTCTTTTAAATATATTATTGGAGAACAACAAAAAAATAGCCTCAGAGTTAACCTATTACATGGAATGAAAACATTTAATTTAAGCTAGAATCATATTTTTTGGAAATTAATAAAAATATTTCTTTACTTAAGAAATATAGTTTTAAAATACAATTTTGAAGTAGATTCATTTTGCTCTTCATAAGTAGTTCTAAAAATAATTCAGTAATTCTGCAAAATTAAAAAATCTACCTTGATCTGTCAGGCATTGTAAACACCTATAATTCTGAGGGAAATTTATAAAAGCAAATCTGCAATAGATCACTTTATCATAAACACTACTATCTAGAAATTCATATTTATTTTTCAGAGGAGAAAACTTGACCTTTTGCTTGCTTATTATCCAGTTCATTTCATTAGACTGAACTGGAACAGAAGTTATCCTTCCCTTTCAAACCAAACTTGTAGAGTGAAGGAGACTGCATGATTCTTGAAAGATAGAAATAATTCTGGAAATAGATTTTCAAGAAAGAAATATACTGTGAAGCTTAAAATCAGTGATCCCCTGTAGCTGCGTACAAATCTCCATGCCAGAGTCTAAATAAATAAATAAAAAATAATAGAGGGACTGGAAAAAGAAACAAGGTAGAGCTTGCTTTTGTCGTTGTTGAGAGTAGGGGCAGTTAGATGAAGTTTGAAAAATTAAGAAATAGGGAAAGGATGAGAGGGAAGAACACAAAGTTGACTATGATTCTATGATTCTGCTTAAAAAAGAGAAGTAACGGGGGACATGATAAAAAAATATATAAAATGTAAAAAAAAAACTATGCAGTAAATATTATGGARAAGATGGATAAAGTATTTGCTTTCATAGTGCTAGGAATAGAAATACTCAGTAATATTCTATGGTTTAAAAAGAAATAAAAATAAGAAAAAAAGGTGCTTTTTTGTTTCCACAGGCTGCTTGGGAGACTCAAAGCACTCAAAGATTCAAAGACTGATTACACAAATCCATGGAAGATAGAAATATTGCTTGCTACAAAGCAGTGCAGCATGCATAGAATTCCAGGAAGTGCTAAATCACTGATTGATGGAAGAGCGTACCTATGTGAGTAGGAAACTATACAGGTAGTTTTGTATTTTCATCCATTTTTGCTTTCAATCAAGCATATGAGACTGGCCTATATTGAAATTTCTAATGAAGAGCATAATTTGTAAATTTCTTATTGCTTCTACTACATTTTTGGAAAAAACAGACATGCCTCATGAGTAAGAAGGAAATTCCATGACTATAACTCCACTATCTTTGGAGAAAAGAATTTTCTGTCTGCATATCCACTTAATTAAATTAATCTATCATGTCATACTCCAAATATTGCACTTGCACTTGTTTATGCAGGGAGAATTGAAATGCCTGGGCAATGTACAGATGATATGTAAGCATGGACCTTATACCTATTTTCCTCCTCTCCTTAGCTTCCTAAAGCTTAGTTGGGACTCATAATATATTCAGAAGATCCATTATAAACATGATGTGAGAAAGAAAGTTTTCTTATTTCCCRGTATTCTTTTAGCAAGCCCCGCTATAATTCTGCAGAAATGCTAAGGTCTCTGGGATGCAGAGTATACCCTTGTGCTTTACTCAAAGTGCAGAAAACTAAGAAAACTTTTAAATGGAAAAAAAAAAATTATCAGATATTTTTGTAAAGTCCTTTGCTATGAAGGACAGTCCCTGTCTGTAAGTCTTTCAGTGATGAGAACATTTAATAACAAACAAGGAAAATTAAGAAAGGRCTGTAGGATTTGTCTGTACTTCGGCATTTCTTTGTAGACAACCAGCCTAAGTATTGAAAGTACCAGTTAGAAAAAGCTGTAGCTGATATTTTGTGCTTTTTCTCACCGGTTGAGAGAATCTGCATACACCCCTGTAGATGAAGGATTTTACACGTGTGTCTTATCTCTCAGTTTCTAAGTTTTTTAATCCCAAGAGCATTTTTGCCAGTGCTGCAGTTACAAATGAGAGACGAGACCTATCTATGCTCTTGTCTGTCCTGGGGCCTGCAGGTTCTGATTTCTCCTGCACATCAAACACTTGTTTGTAAAGCCCAAAGACAGATAAATTTGGCCAGGCTATCAACTCTTCATTGTTTCTTATATTTCCCTCAAAAAGTAAAACATAAGGACTGAATAGGCTTATATTTCTGCATCTCGATGTGAATTTTAAACTATCCTAATTTTATATTTAACAGTTGTTCCAGGCAGACTCTATTTACAGTATTCCTGCAGTTAGCTAGACATTGATGTTCTCTGGCAATGAGTGTTTCCATAAGAAAACCTGCTACTGTGGTGCCTCATCCCTGTGCACCAGTCATATGTTGTTTTGTTTTGGGAACATCACTTTAATACATGAGCTGAAATTAAAAGGATTTTTTTTTTGAAGCTGGAAATTTGCAGAAGGGCAGTGTCAAAATATGCAAACCACAAAGATTTTTTTTTTCCAAAGACTCCAGGCCTTGCTGCTTTTCAGCATTAATGCATTCGTTACACTGATATATTAATGCACTTTAGGTTATGTGTAAATGTGGAGTGGCTGGATACACAGAACATTTGTAGGAGGAARCTATCTAAAAACTACACACAAATTCATCATGCCATCAAATTTTAGTTGTGTGCCTAAATTAAGGATTATTGAGACCGTAAGTCTACGAAGAGAAGGACACCTTAAATTTAACTTGGATCTTAGGCTGGATGAGTCTGGACATATAGAACCTCATTCAAAGCTAATTTTTATATGCACAATTTAGACCTTAGATAAGAACATAGGAAAGATGATTTATTTACAACTCTACAGTGCATTTGCAATTTTGGCAAATTGTGATTTCTCCAATATTCTTTATAGAAAGGTGTAACTTCAAAATATACCTTTTTCCTTATTATTACAGGGCATTAGGGATATACTTTCTGCTCTAGAATACTGGGCTGAGTTTTATTTTTAGATTTGAGGATATAAATACACGCAAACACACACACACACACACACACATATACATGCCTCTCCCTGATATTTCTAACTGAACTTTTAGTTATTATTAACCAAAATTTTGATAATTTTTAATTGCTAAAGTTCATTTCTTATCATACATCAAAACCAAATTTCTTTCCTTATATTTTCTATATTCTAATGCAATTCAGATTCAGTCAAGAACTAGGTTTTGATCTAAAGATGAGAGTCATGAGAGGTTTCTTCCCTAGACTGAACTTTTGGATGAAGCTTAAAAGCATGCCAGTGCATAGAAGCATATATGCATGGAAGCATTTAATCTTGGGAACAACTTTACTGGATTATGCTCCATCGTAAGGCCTGAAAAGTTTTTAGAATTATAGAAGTTATTCCAATAGAGGTTGGATGAAGCCATGTCAGGGTGGCTGAAAGGAGGTGTCTAAGTATTTGGGCAAGTTCTGGAAAAGAATGGACAGAGATGTCTGCAGGGTTGAAACCTGCCGAATGACCAGAAATGATAGGCATGACATCAAATTAGGAAAGGATGTATTATGTAGATGTACAGTGTGCACGGCTATGAGAAGCACATTAGTCACAGGAACATAAACTGCTGCACAGCTTAGCAGGCTTATTTGCTTCAGTAGTGTTCTATGATGACTTTCACAAACTACTACCAAACACTTCAAAAAACTTTATAAAGAGAGTAAAATGTGACCTCTAATCTAAGCTTTTGAACTTGGGGGAAATGAGAAGGACATAGCTGAAAATTCTGTGAAAACTTCCCCCTTTTTTTTGTGTGGTTTTTTTTTTTTCTCCTTTTTAAACATAGCTGTGAACAAATAGTGTCATTTATTTTTATTTTGGTCTTTCGGTTTAGTTGAGAAAAGCTAAGTCTTCATTAAATACTTTCTTCTTCATTATCACAATATGGAGATACACTGGTTCTTCATTTTTATTAATTTATTCTCTATCTTTTCAATTAACTATCACAAAATACTGATATGAGCTGTAAAAAATAGAGAAATTGTCTGATAACATAATTTGCTAAGAATTATAGGATTAGGTGTTATACATTCTGAAACTATTTTAAAATGTATGTGAATTGAATTAAATTTTAAATAAATTTCGTTTTCTCTTTAACTTATCAGGGTGCTGCGAGCAGAAGTTGAAAAACATGCTCATTAAAGTCTTCAAGAAATTATAAACCTGAAAGTCTTGCCTTAGTCCTTATAAAATTCAGAAAGAATAATTTTAAAATAAAATTACATGATACATAGGTGGTCATGACACTTCAGGAAGTAAGCACAAGAGTACCCACAAAGAAAGACCAAATTATCTTTCTTTCACTTTTCCTGGAACATTGAAGAGAGGCAACCTGACAGAATAATTGTTTTAAATCTCTCTCAGAAATCCCTTCTGAAATCCATGAAGAAAAGCAAATAAAACAGGATGAAGGCTGTTGCTTAAATAGATAATCCTTTCAGCAGAAATGCCAAGACCTTTGGTGTATTGATGCTATTTACTGCTCAGCTGCGAGTCTATACTGCAGGTAAGGCTCACCTGGGCTTAACGTGGGAACCTTTTGGTGACTGACCAGRTCTTGTGGAAAAGACCAAAAAGCAGAGTAAAGCTCTGCTTTGTGTTCCCTCGTCTCCTTCTAAAACAGTTTCTTTTGCGTTCTTTTCATCACATGTTTTTCCCTTCCTTCTTCCCTCCTATGTTTCCTTTTTGCAATTGTAATTTGTATTCCTTTCTGTTGATGGTGGTGGGGTTGTGTGTGTGGTTTTTTTCTCTTTTTCTGAGCCTTTCCTCATAGAATGTGCTAGCTTSTATGGTATCTAATCTCTAATCTAGTCTAATCTCTAATGACTCTGTATCTAGTCTCTAATGACCACTGCCTACTGGCTTTATGGGCTTATCTGGATCAAGATGGGCATTTTTCTGGTGCGTTTTCTATTGAGAAGAAAAGAAGAACGATGTTCCTGCCTGGGAGATCGAAATCTGCTTCCAAGGCAAGTCCCAAATAACACGGTCCCATACCAGATAATATTTTCAATACAATCTCATCCTTATAATGTTTACCATATTCATAAATCGCTAGGAAACGGTGTAACTAAGGACTGAAAGGGTTTGCAAATGAAACAAAAACTTTCAAGATATTTAAATCTAAAGCCAACTGCAYTTGTTTATACTGAATTTCATCTCTTGTCTTATCAGCCAGTCTCATAGCATTGGTAAGCCTTTCACAACATATACATTACTTAGTAATGCACATAGGGGAAAAAAATAAGCAGTGGTAAGTTCTAAATTAGGTATTACCATTTAAGAAAGAGAATCACTGTGACTAGTTCTCTCTCTAACTGTAAACTTGGATCATGTTAACAGTAAAACACGCAAATAAAATATTAGGAATTACTAAGAACAGAGAAAAAAAAAACAAAGCAAATTATCATAATGACTATTTAAAAACTTTCGGCRTGATTTTTGGGGTATAACAGAACAAGAAACAATAGAGAACAGCACAGAGGTTTAGAGGCAGGAAGTCTCTTTTGTACAAAGAGAAACCTAGTACAGTAGGTGACATGAGAGGAGGTCTGATAAGATCTTTAAAATCATGAAAATGCATGAGATATGATGGCTATTATTTTGCTTAAAGGTCTCCCAATGAAATAGGTAGGACATTCGACTCCCCAAATAAAAGAAAATTAAATTGTAGTAGTCAGGCACAACATGCTGTAGAACCTGTGTTGTAGTGGTCTCAGAAGAGGTTTAGATTATTATGTGGGGAGAAAAAGAATGTATCAACAGAGAGTTTGCTAAACTATTGGTAATGAGAGGGGACATGGCAGATATGTTCCTGAAACTGCAGCTATCGGTGACTAGTGGAAGTGAGATTCTTCTCTCAAAAAGTTGTTTCTTAAAGTTCTTTCCTTTTTTTCCCATGWAATTTTAGGCTGAAACTTTCTAGAAAGACATGAGATAAATTGAGCATTTCTTATCTTAGTGTATTTGTTCACAGTACTCTTTGTCAGAAGAGGTGCTGGATTTTTACCTCAGTTTCCAACCCATTTATAAGATCAACATAGTTGATTTTATTTCCCCTAGCTGGTGATCAGAACATGCGGCTATTGATATCAATGAGGCAGCAAACTCCATTGATGGCTTTTTAAATATGTCTCATCCACCAAAGCTGTTTGGATTCAACAGTTCTAAGTGGCAGTTCAACTGGGATAACCTCTTTTCTTATCATTGATGCTTTCCATTACAGTTAGGAACATATTTTTCTACAATCTAACACAATAAATTTATTTATTAGATAACAGCATTATATATAAAAGTAACTAAAGAGACTATGCTATGCTGCAGTAATAGAATACTTATCCTTCATGTGGGTTTGTAAGTTGTAATATAAGACATCTTGGAAATATGTCTCCTTCTCAAGTCTTCTTTAAGATGCTCTTTCAAATCACCCTCTCTCCATTCACAGTTTTCTACCTGATCCAGAATGGCAGCTTGCAAAGCTCTCCACTGGGGTTTGCCTAGGGATGCATTTCTTAGCTCAAACATTTATGTTTCAGAAGTTTCAGGACTGCTGTTAATGAACCAGTTGTCCAGATTCTTTCTAGCTCTAGGTGCTAGTTGAAAATTTGTAGAGTTAA
This sequence comes from Eudromia elegans, assembly GCA_003342815.1. NCBI lineage: Eukaryota > Metazoa > Chordata > Aves > Tinamiformes > Tinamidae > Eudromia > Eudromia elegans. Next base: position 8,841,278 of record PTEX01000007.1, on the reverse strand, counting down.
TAGGGTAAAAGAACATTGCAGGGACTGTCTCCAAATTCCTTTTGAATGGTCTGCAGTCACTGGAGACTGGAATGTATAGCAGGAGCTGGCAGGAATCAGTTTTTACCTCTGTTGGTATGAAAAATCTGATAACAGCTTTCACCAGTGGATGCCCTTTTGGGAACATGCAGATAGCATACGAATTCCTGCAATTGCTGAGAGTTCTGGTAAAGGCTTCAACTGCAGTTCAAATTCAAGTAAGAGTGCTGTTGTGTTAGCACTCCCTGGTTACCCTTGCCTGAAAAATCAATGACAGTAGGGAGCACAAAGGCTAATCAGAGCTCTGCATCCACCAAGGAGTTAGGCTCCTTTAGTAGTGCCAGGACRTTCTTTTTTTCTCCGGATCTGTGCTCTGAATTTTGCATATTAAACATAATTCCTTGTTGATGAGCCCAAAGCAGAAAGGAATTAAATACTGAAGTTTCTATGAAATAACGCATCTCATGGGATGCTTGCAGAAGCCAGGTTACYTTTCAATGATCTTTGATTAGTGTAAAGAAGATGAACTTGCTCATGAAAGACAGAATTCTCTCTCTTTTTTTCTTCTTTTTCTTTGGAGGCTGATTTGTTTACAGAACTGAGCAAATGCTTTCCCCATCATTGGGTCTTCTTTTCTGTAGCTACACTCTTTAAGAGAAAGCTTTTTGGAACCTTAGCTGCATTTGCAGCACCTTTTAGTGGTATTTCCTGGCAAATAGTGAAAATTTAATCAGTACTATGACTTTCTGCTTTCTTGAGGAGTGCTCGTTTCCAAGTACTTTTGCAAGCTCTCAAAATACCTTTCGGAGCACTGTCCATTCCCCAGATCTAGGTTCATTTAGTCAATCAGGCTGACACATTGCAAGGTAATAATTTGATGAAACCATACTATTATCACYTAACTAAAATGATTCTATTTGTTTTTCATAGTTGTTTTTGTTTTTAGATTCAGGTAGTGGGGCCTAAGGGCTGTGTCAATACTCCTCTAACTGTGTTTTGAGTAACAATTAACAGAAAGCAGTTTATCCTGCTCCAAGGTCCTGGGACACGTAAGTGTAAGACCGTAACTAAAGTTCACTTCTAAGAGAAGCAGAGTGTATTCAAAGGGGTAGTTATGAAGGACTGTATTGTGAACATCTGCTTTCTCATGCATTTTTTGTTTCTTCCAAGTGAGCAATACTGTCAACATAATTATCTTTTAGGCAAGGCAGAAATGATTTCCATGCTAATCTAAGAATTATTCAGTATATCATTTTGAGGAGGCTGACTGCTCTGTCCTTTGATTACCCATGCATACAGCCCCTTGACACTTTGTGTTTCAAACCTACAATTAGAAACTGTATATCCTGGAAATTGTGAACAAGTTCTTAGCACTGGGCTAATAAGAGCAGCAACAGGAAATTTCCGGAAAACAAACAAACAAATACAATTCTGTGGAATTCATCTTGGAAAATCATTAGAATTTGGAGAGTTTACCATACGAAAAATCAGATGAATCAAACCAGGCAGAGCCCATTCATACAATAATCTTCCTGTCTGAAGACAAATACTTTCCACGTTCACTTTTCAAGAGAGAAAATAATATCCATCCACAAGAAGGGAGGAATCAAGTAGTGAGTGGATAAATTTGTGTGAAAAATCAGATACACTTGTCCAACTTCTGTTGTCAAATCCTTTTAAACATGAATTTTTCACTCAATTATAAGACAAAATTTGAGTATAAATAAACAGTACATGCAGACTTTAGCTTGTCCAGGAACAGTGAATCACTATTWTTTAAAAAAAGAAAAAGCTTCCTAGATAAATGAGTTATCTGAACCCATAGTGGGTTTTATTTCTTTCAAGTTCCCGATAGTCATGTGGGCTCTGCTGCAGTAATGTGCAGTTGATTTAATGAACGAACATGATTTTCTCACATAATTGTTCCTTTAAAAACCATTTTTAATAGAATTTGCTACATGAATTATTGTAACAGTAAGCTTGCTTAACTGAAGAGGCCGACAGCAGTCTCCTAGCTGAAAAGCACAAATTCCAGCCAGGGAGTTTTAGGGGGCAGTTGGCTCACTAGGTTAGTTTAGCTCTTGAGTGAAATTGCACCAAAATGACTAAAATGATTAATGAAATCTTAACCAGAAAGGAGGAAAGGAAAAAAAAAAAAAAAAAAAAAGAAGAGTCTGAGGTTTATCATAGGAAAGATACCTACTTCAGAATATGTTCATGAGCATAAACATTAAATAGACTGAACCAGATTGGAGGGGGTCATGTTGAAGTCAGGCATATGTTCAGTTGGAAGTGAGTTGCCCATTAGCCACATCTGCTGCGTCCTGTAATTTGTCACTTTCTAGGTAATCAGAAATCTTCAAATAATAATTGCATTCTGCTCTCCAGAGCCCACTTGTCTCTGTGGTGGAGTTTTAAACTGTGATAGCCTGATGTATATGATGTTCCTCCTAACTGACAGTGCTGTGCTTCCATTACAATGAACTACTCTGRTAAAAGTCAGTCAGCTGAAATTTAGTTAAAAAAAAAAATCAACTGAAAGTGTCTCTAAAGGTAAATAAAAATAAGCATCTTTCATTTCGTATGTGATTAACTTTGAGATAGGTTTATTTATTTTACSCTAAGTACAAATAGAATTTTTGTCAATAATTCTTAAGACTTTAAGTATATGTGTGTTTAAAATATTATAATAAGTACCTAAGAATTATTTATTTATAYATATATCATTCTGCAGAATGCATATGGTGGTAGAAATAAAACAAAACCTTTAGGCTTAACAGCCCTTAAGTGATGGTGGATTTTGTCTTGAGCAAAAGAGAAAAAAAGAAAAARGTCAGTGAGAATTTTCTTAGCAAATACACAATTTACTGTTAACAGGAGCCACTCGGTAGAGGTGTGTGTGCCCTCTTGCATTTGTCATTGTGTTTTCTGACCTAAGAAATAAAATTTATAATGATGAGAATAAACCAGTAAGTAACAGGATGCGTTTTTTTCAAATAATTAGGAGGCAAGAGAAACACCTCATCATAACCTGTGGAATTCTTTGCTGGAGGGATTCAATAATTCATAGTCACATTTTTCACAAAAGAGTTTTAATAGGATTGGATAATTCCAGGCCTAATAAAAAATGTATTTTATGCATGATCAGATCAAGGTAATCAAATTTCATGCTTCTGGGTATAAGCAGACCAATGCAGGAGTAGAAAARTTATCACTCCTTTTTCTCCTCTTGTGATGGAAACTATTGAGAAATGAACTCAGATASAGTTGCAATATTTGGTTTTATTTTCGCATTTGGAGAGAAGGGGAGGAGGTTGCCCTCTCTACCAGTATCACATATCACCATAAGATTGTCAGAGAAGACTTTTAGATACTGAATTAGTTGTCAGGACAGTAAGACTTAGTATATTTTACCATGCTAAAAAGTAAAGGAGCCAGGTGCAACTAAAATGCTTAGAAATTGGATCAGGAAAAAGCTTTATCCTGTTTCTTTCCACTTTCTTAAAAAAAAAAAACTTTACAGCTTGATTCAGACTTACACTAAAACAATATTCTGCATGGTCAGACCCACAGCATGTATTCATTTATACATAAGAAAATATTTTTAAATTCCAGTCTAATCAGAGTTGGTGTATTTTTATATTAATATTGACATATGCATATATATATTGACAAAATAAATACAGAGCATTAGGGAAGTGGAAATCAGCAAGATGTTCAGATTAAAAGAGTTTTTTGTTGTTGTTGTTGTTGTTGTTGTTATTCCCTTCTACTATGCTTAGGATATTTTTTTCCACTAATTTTTTTAGATATTTAATTTGTTCACTTGGTACCTTGTGTCCTCTGAACCTTCCTTCTGTACTCTGTACTTCTGTACATTTTTCTAATGGCCTCCACAATCATAAATCCTGCTGGGGGAGAAAGACTTCAAGAATAATGACCTGCAAAGCCTCACTCAAATCTGGCAATTCTGGTATCATATATTAGCTGCCTTGTATCCTGATGTTTGTCTGAATTCTTTAGTCTGACACAGTTGGTGGTGGTGTTATTTTCCTACCACACAAGCAGGTAGCAATGGGTAGTCAACAGGCTACGTTGCTGTCARCAGATTATTTCCATTAATATCTGATCCAAGGTCTTCATTACATGGGTGATGGCACCAGCTTGGCTCGTTGTGGCCAATGTCTCTTACATCCTTGCTGATCTGTGACCCACAGCTRAACCTCTGTGAGGAACCAAACGCTGACGCAGGCCTTCCTTGCAGTGTTAGCAGTGGCAGCATATGGAGGGGTAATAACTGATTCTTTTATAAGCTTAACATGGACGAAATATGAATATGAATGTATATGGAATAGTTCAGCTTGAACACAGGGAATCTAAGCAAGAACTAAGCTAGCTCAGGCAAAATTACCCATCTTCATAGTTTGAGTAAAATGCTCAGGAGACAGTATGGATTATTATTCTCTGAACTGGAATTTATCACCTGCTCATTATTAATTACAGTGCTAAGCTTATTGACTCTTCTGGGAGGAAATCTGTCTTTGTAGGCATTTAGGGCCGTGAGAGATCATTATGATCATCTGGCCTCACCTTCTGTATATCCAGATCTGTAGTTTGTCATAGCCAAATTTTTGTGTCTTTCACAACAACATACACTGCTAATAAAATCTATAAAAACACCAGTACTGAAATTGGATAGCATTTTAAACATTATAAGGATGTAAGAGTTTGAATCCCTTATAACTGTAATTACTGCCCTTTTCTACAGAAAAAAAAAAGTGTCTGTCTCCTCTAGTGATTAGGAGGAAAACGTCTTCTTAGATTATCATCTTCTAGCAGTAAACAGTAGAATAGTGTCAGTATTGGTCTCGGATTTCTGTTCAATTTAAAGCAATAATATTATTGCTAACTTAAAAAGTATCAGCTCAAATCTCACTCTGTTATTTCTTCCGTTGAGCCCAAAGGTGTTATATGTTACTCCTCCATTTTTTGCAGGTTCAGTAATGTGAAGAAATATATTTTCATAAAGAGAACACAGGACCCCCATTATGTCAGTCAACAGAGGTAGTGTAAAGTCTAGAGTTAGTTGCAAATAACAGATAATAACACTAAAATCAGTTTATCTCATTACACCATGGACATATGATGGGTTCCTATGCTTATAATTACATTTCTTCCTACACAATATTCCCTGAAATTTTTCAGTGTTGTCCTCCTCTGACAAGACAAAATCAGAGCAGTCAGAGGATCCTGCAGTATCTTTGGATTTTCCCCATAGAAATAATAATATAAAACTCTTCTAATGTAAATTAAAATTTAAATGCCCCAGTTTCTGTAGGTCTTACTGCTCTAATTAGATGGCAATGTTCCAAGACTTGGGATACTATTTTAATTAAGATGCTGGACCTGAATTTAGAAAATCTGAGTTCATTCGTAGCTTTGCAGCACTCTTTCTAGCTCTGAGGATGTCATGACTTGTTTTGCTTTGTTTTGTTTCATTTTTCATTTGTACGACGATTGTTGTTCCTAATTCCCAGAGGAGTCAAACCTTTATATATGCAGACTTTAACAGTGGTTAAAAACACAGGACATCTTATATGTTTAAAAGAAACTATAAGAAGTCTGTAATTGTTATGTTGGAGAGAAGATTAAACAAGCTACATTACTGCCCTTAGCCAAAACTTGCAGCAGTTATGTTAGCTCTGCAAGCATTAGACCTTAAACCATCTCCTCTGAAACAATTTTATCTTCTTCTCTCCTTACTCTGGGATGAGGTTCCTGTGGCTCTCAAAGGAAGAAAGCTCACTTTTAGTGTCATCATGCCACTACTCTAATGAGCAGTGAGAGGGGAGTCATGAAGCAAGGAAGCTGATCCTCATGCCCAGGAGCTACCAAGCAGGGCTGGGGACTGCAGTCCAGTTACTGTGTTTTGGCAATGGGRCTCTGCAGTGACCAACATTATTTTGATTTCTGGAACAGAATATGAGCTCTTTCCCTAGCAGTGGACTCTAATTCCACATAAAGAAATCAAGCTAYAGAATATAAGGATGTTCTCAAAGTGTTAGAAAGTCTTCAGTGGCAGGAAAGGAATCGGGCACAATGCTGTTAGCTAGTCCTAACAAACGATGCCTATGAAGAAAGCGGCAAAATGAATACCATCAATAATAAAAAGAGCATGGCAGCATTTTCTTTAGAAAAAAATCCTTCTTGATCTGAAAAACTAGTTCAGCCTAAAGCAAAAACATACATGGAGCAAATAAACACAGCTCTAATTTCAAATTCTTGCTTCAGACAAAACTGCTCATTCACATTAATGGGAACTTAGTCTAACTAAGGATTTGATGGGAACTTAGTCTAACTAAGGATTTGAGAGTCTGGTGCCCATTTTGGGGTTCTGTCTACCTGTAGTAATCCTAAGAAACCTTTCTGGCTTACTCAGTGCATTGCCTATTGTTTGTAGTTTAGATCCTCTAACATCTCTCAGCATGTTGAACTATCTTCAGAACTGATCATTTATTGCAGTTTTTGCTCTCCAAATCAGCTTTTTATGCATCTCAGCACAGACACATGCTATCCAAAATGCTTAGTTAAGTAATTGATTTTGTTCTGTCTGACATGTGATGTTGCAGCAGCTCAGAACACCACCACTTCTATACTGTATTTATTCATAACTGGATGAATAAGATGAAGAACTTTGTGGTGKTGTTATTACGGACATTTCTGAGGCATGCAGTATAAAGTTTGCAAGGCAGTGCTACATAAATATTCAGTTTGAAATTTGCTTTGTTTTGTAACTACTGTTAAGCAGGCTTTCTTAAACCCCCCGGGGAGGTATACCGGTGCTATTACAATCATCCAGGCTCTCAGTGTCTCTTCTWAAGCAGCTTTTAAAGCAAGACGGTAGCCTCAGCCCATTGGCAGCTCATTGTCAGTTTGAAAACGCGTTGCATAACCTAAAGCTAAAACAACTCTTTATATTTTCATTCAAAGCACTACTTTTCTTTCACACCATGTCTCTCTCTCTCTGCTCCTTCTTTGCTGGTAGATAGAACATGTTTAGAATGCATACTGCTGTCTAGACATATTGCGTTACATTTTTTTTTKGTCCAGCCCAAACTGATATTTTTAATCTGGCTAAATACTGCCACAGGTCTGTGCAAAGGCCTTAGTAAATAGAGAAATGCTAAAGATATGTTTTAAAGAGAAAAGAAATCATAGTTTGGACAAATATCCAAGTACTGTAAGAAAGTCCCTTAGTATACCTGTAATCTTTCTAAAAATATCAACACACACAGACACACAGAGACCACTTTAAATTTCTTTTTAAAATTGAACTAGCTCTGAGCTTCAAAGGCAYAACTGTATTTTTATTGCAGTCAATGAAAGCTTAAAGTGAGCAAGAAGAAGCAAGATCTCTGTGTCAGTAATTTACTAGAATTTCCTGAAGGAGGAGGAAGGGGGAAGGAAGAGTGGTTTTATTTCTCTTATTCTCAAAGAAAAAAAAATGTTTTAAAGAAAAAAAAAGTTCACAGAGGGAGTGCCCTGAAATAAAGAATAGAAGAAAGCACCTTATTCAAGAGTCAGGCTGGAACTGTTCTTCAGTATTCAGATCTGCCCCCCTCTAACCTTGGTTCAACACTGTAGGAGCTTTCCAGGTTTTATAGCCTGCCCTGGGCTATGAGCCCCAGCTCAAATCGACACTGCAGCCTTCCCTGTCTGTGTGTGTGCTACTTCCCAGCTGGGCTTTACTTGAGAATATCCTATTTTTCACTTTTTTTATATATGTTATTATTCTTTTCCACATACTGTATGTGTCCTGTGGCTAAAAAGGAAGTACTTTTATTTATATATTTAAAGATAATAACATTAAAGATGAGTCCAAACAAAACCTGGAACTTCAGCTCCTGTTAGTAAACAGAAATTAACAGCATCCAGCTCGGTATCAAAACGCTGCAGTAAGCCTAAATGTACCCCTGCGTATGAGCTTGAACCTCACTCTTGGGAAGGCAGCTCCATCTCTTATAAAATCTTTTTTTTCTGGTACACAGGAGAAAAAGAATAGTCACCTTGAATATGAAAGTAATGTCATCCTGAAAGACTCTTGCCTGACAGACATTTTATCTTAATGGTACAGAATAGGCTGCTGTGACTACTGAAGAGATCCATTTCTTGTGCAGTAAGTGCCACCAGATCCACTTTCAGAGTGGAGATTTCGAAACAGAAAATATTCAATAGGGCAATCCCACTGCAGTCCATTTCTGATGCATCACACTGTGTATTATCAACAGGCTTAGTGGTTTCCGTTGAATAGATGGTAAATCCTGCATGGGTTTCATGACTCTTATTTAAAAAAAAAWAAAAAAAAGTCCTTYKCCTGCCACTGCCAAATRCTTTAGAGAAAGAAACTGGCCCTGTTATCTTCATGCATTGCAGTGTTTATTAATAAAGGAGCCAATTTCTAACACCATAGAACCTTTAAAAACTTATTAAATTACAGCAATAATTTTCTGTTAGCCATGCTACTGATCCCGTTTGGGTTTAAGTTATGGCTTGTTGTGTTYAGCATCTGCTTTATGCACACTGTTTTCTCATTATGAATAAATCAATAAATCAATTAGAGGCCGTGAGCTTTGCATAGATAGGAGAGTAATTGAAGATTTTGTGTTAGTTAACCCATGATGCCTCAAGCAACTCTTTTCCTGTTACAGACCTATCTAGAAAAGAGGAAAATATTGACATGCAAGTTGAGAAAAACAAGACATGCCAGTGGAAGGGGAAGAGATTGACATATATCTGTCGGGAGGGAAATCTGGAGTAGAGATTCTGGGATGAATAACACTGCCCTAAAATCCATGTGTTGCTTTCAGCACCTGAACAGATGAGGAAGAGTATGAGCCAAAAGACCTTTCCCATCTGTAGAGATGACACTGATTGGCATCACAGACAGAATACCAAAGCTAAATTCCCTTTTGTGTCTTCAGAGAACTTCTGTCAGAAGAACCACTGATCTCTCAGTAAAAATCTACATCGAACCACAAGGTATTTACTTCGCAATTTCCACACCCAACTCTCCTCCATCTCATGCCAACAAAATTGCACGACATGTCCTGTTTTAACTTTGCAGCAGCTGCAGAAGGACTGTGGCTGATGTGGAGATGAAATGTCTTCTTTCTAGATAGTTCTGAAAGGAATCTCCTGAACAATGTAGAAGTTTCCAGGCATGAATTTACTGACCATGGGGTGGTCAGTTTTTACTGGTGGASAGTAATTACTGGTGGAGGTGCTTTATTTTGTGATAGCTTGTGTGTGAGATGCAGTATGAAAAGCAGGATCTGTTCAGTGCAAATGGATGAAGAGTGGCCATTCAATAGAGGACTGTCTCACGCTATGTACAGGGCAAAGCTGAGTTCCCTGTGTGGTGCAATTGGCCCGGCTTGGAAGGTGCATTTAGCATGGGGTTGTGGATGTAGTCAAGCAACGTAATATTTAACTGGTAGTGTTGGCCCCTTTCCTTCAGCCTGCCTGGGCAAGGAGGTCCAGAGGGGCAGAAGCTGAGCCTCAGCAAATTCTAGACAAAATGGCACAGRTGGAGCATAGTTTGTTCTTCACCTGTTAAACAGGTAGTGAATTTTTCTTTTCAATAGCTTTTAAGTATTGCAGCAACTTATTACAAGACACTTCTCCCTGTTTCATTGTGTTCCTTCATTGCTGATGAAGATATTCTAAATTAATTATTGAAGCATGAACCTCAAAGAGACCTCTTATTTATTATTGCAGAAGATATCCTAAACTACTATTTATTGAGTGTTAAGAAGTGCTGCTCATCACTAAAGAAGGCTTCTTGCAAATAGTGAGGGTCAGGAGAATATTTTGGTCAGAGATGTTAGGAAAGGCTTACTTATTGCAAAGCTCTGTGGATACCAGAATGCCTTTGGAGAYTGTATGCAAACTTCAGATTTTCCAGGTTTAAAACCAGAGGATGGACACTGCAGTGATCTAGTCTGAATTGTCAGATACTGCAAACAGCGGAATTTTGTGTAGCATTTCTTGCAAAAAGAGTATATCTACTGTTTAAGACTATATAAGCAAGWTATATTTGACAAGGTTATCAGATGATCCCAAATACACTGAACATCTTCACAAGTATATATATCAGGCTGTTAATAAAGGGTAAGACACAATCTGAAACACTACGAAACTTCATAGATTATTTTTAATACACTCTCATGCCATCTTTCAGTAAATATATATCTTCATTTGCAAACATGAACAAGGAGAAAGAGAGAGAAGAACATTAGAAAATTATTCAGATAGAATATAAAAATATATTTAATCAGCAATGAATGAGCAATAAATGAATGAGCAAAAATCATGAGCCTTGCAAAAAATGTGCAGTGTTCATGGCAAGTATCACATTACTCAAACACTTATGGACAAATTATTGAAGTAGTTTAGAAAGTTAGTTGTCCTCTGGTATACACAAATGAGAACCACAAGGGGAATTATGAAGGTGGGGGGGGGGAAAGAATTGTGGAGCTGAAACCATATTGTGACAATTCTACAAAAATATCTGACAAAGTGAAGGTCACTAATGAACCGGACTTTAAATTATTATTTAGTATGATGAAGAACACAGCACATCCAAATCCCCATCAAAGCAAATATTCTGCAATGTATTTGATACCATTTTTCTTGCTACTGGCTTCTCAGGACTATTCTGGACTGTGGAGATWAAGAGCTGGAGTAATATTGGCAAGAATCCTTGCACACTCCAGCTTTCTAGAGGGGCAAATTTCTGCTCAATTATTGCTTCTAGTTTGGTTTCTTCTCCTTCCCCCTCCTCCTCAGATGTTTCTTTTTGTCCCCGAAATCCATTTAAAATATCAAAGAAACAAGCTTATAGGTTCAGGSACATTTTTAACATTCATAAAATGAAATTCCATTTGAAGTCACATATGAAAATGTTGCAAGAGTTTATTAAAATCCCTGATACTAAAAACTGAATGGTCTTCTGATGTCTATAGAGTACCTATCCCTTTTTCCTCTGCTCAGATGTCATGGTGCTTTGTGGGAATCAAGAAGATCAAAGCAAATTTTGACCTCAGGTAACTCTTGTGTTTGTGAGTTATGGTAACAACTACAGCTGCCTCAGAGGCTGCCACATTGCCTGGAGTTTCAGTTGTGAATTTAGCAGGATAGTATGTGTGAGGAGAGGAGGAGGAGGAGGGAATAACGCTCATGTGAAGAGGAGAGGCTGTGTGTGAGGTTCTTTCTGAAGGTTCAGTTTTTCCTAAGAGTGAGCTAATAAATCTAGTAACCCATGAAAGCTTTACCTATGCTAACTTTTCTCTGATTCTTTTGGACATAGAATCTATGTTATAAAATCTATGTTACATAATTTTGCGTTAACATAATGGACAAGAAGTTGAGATTTCTAATTTCTTTCTCTTCCTTCAGTTCAGTCTTTCCTGGGGCCTCATGTTCAAGTTGTTATTCCTCTTTTATATGTATTTGATAGAGCTAGGCTAATACTCAAATACATTTTCTAGAAGTACTACTTTAAATTGTAAAAAGTATGAAACACACTGATGCTTGAAAACATGTTTGTTTTTCATTACAACTCAGATGATGTTAATGTCTCCTAGAAACAGCAAAAGAATAAATTATAAACCGGAAAAGATTTAATGACTTAAAAAAAGTAAAAAAGAAAAAAAAAACCCTACTTACCTTGAATTGAAGGATATATGCCTGTTTGCCTGAAATGCCACTTTCCACTAACTCCCTCATATTTCTGAGATCCAAAGTTTTCTTTTAGTGGGCTTAAATATTGTATTCTCTCTGTATCTATAGAAACAAATTTACTTCTTATTACCCATTCTTATTAAGATTTTCCATTCAGTCTAATGAGATAAGATCCCATTCTAGACTTCCTCTCCTGTAATGCTGCAGATCTATGTGAGGAGCCTGCCAYGAAATCAGCCTCCCCGGAAGAACGTCTGGTATGCTCTCATCAGCGCCATGAGATAAATGGTCCTCAGCTTCAGMGGAGAATACAAGTCTGAGACGCACAAAATACAATGTTCTAGAGCATAACTGTCAGAGAATGACTCTCTAGCGTGCCACAATTGAAATATTCTGGTTTTTTTTTTTCTTTTGGTCAGCATTCAGATATTTTCATGGCACAGTTTGTCTGAASCCACTAGGTAGGTATTTAAATGAATTGGTCACTACTCAACATACTACAGCTAAAGTTGTAGATTAAACAGGCACATTTTTTTGGATGTATGATTGGATGAAAATAACAAAGCCAGCTAATCCTGGCTTTTTTTTTTTTTCTTGAGACATACAGGGAAAGACCCACGAATTATGTGGACAGGCATACAGAAAAAAGATTTTTAAAAAGTCTAAAATTCCCTTACATTATATCCTGTTCTTCTCTTTCTCTTTGTCTTTCTTTCCTATGAGTTCTGACATCAATCTTATCTGAGTTCAATAGCATTAGGGTTTTTGAAAAGCAGAACCTCCAAGAACAGGACCAAGAACACCTGTTTTCTATCTTCTAAGGAAGAGCTTATCAGTATACTTGTCAAATAATTTTGCACAAGAAATTTTGCATGAGTTCATTAAAAAAATACATATTAGAACAGTGTTTTAATAGTAGTTTTGCAGAGTATCTGTTAAGAAAAAAAAATGTAAGTAATATGATTTGGTAGTATGATTTAGAATGCTAGGGAAAAATGTGCAAAGACATAGAATGCCACTGAATTCACCRGAAAATTTAAGGTTTTTTACTTAGGTTATCTTGAAATTTGCTGCAAAATCTATTTTTTTAAACTCTTATTTACTTTTCTTATTTTTTTTTCACTGTCTTCTGCCTGTAATCATTTGCATCTGGTTGTAATTTCAAAAAGAAAGAAATGATGTATGTCTCCTAGCAGTCCTAAGTGGCATGAGGCAAATCATATGCTTAAAAAAGGAAAAGAAAAAGACATTGTCCTGGATTTATGACCAGAAGTGGTGATATGGGTTATTTTAGCATCTTTCCTTATTTCTGTAGCCTGCGTTATGACCATGAAATATTAATCAGCAGCTCTCAGTACTGATGAATAATAATGATCCTTCCCTTAGGATATGTTCATTCATCCATCCATCCATTCWTTCATTCTCTATTCTGGCATGCATCAATGTTTGCTTAGAATAGAAAGTCAGTACTGGAACTGATAGTCAAGACAACTTAAAATATTCAAATTAGAAATAATAAAAGCACTTTTAATGCTGATAGCAATTAAAGCTTGGAACATTTACAAAAAGAAATAGAGGATTCACCACCTTCTCAAGCCCAGATGCTTCTCTAGAAGTTTTGAGGACAAAGTGCATTGTCTGAAACTACATTAGTTTGTACAATAAAATAATCCTTAAAAGATGATCCAGGATTTTTTTTATAATATAAGTGGCTGAAAATATTTCTGTGTTATATCAATGGAGGATTGTATCACTCAATTTCATATTCCAAACAGAACTGATGGCAAAATTCAGAGAACCCTCTGGCTGTCTTGAAGTTGACGTTACCATAGTCATATTACCTAGTCTAATATATGTTAAATATTTGTTATATTGATATTTAATCTTGCCACTATTCCAAATTCAGCTCTTGTKCGCAGTATCACAAGCTCTGGGTGATTAAGAAATCTAAACTACTAATTCACTGGCTTTAGCTAAATTATATGACCACAACTGCAATCCAGCATTAAATGTATCATTTATTAAAGAAAAAGAAAATCAAATCAAAAGCTCATAGGAGCCAAAATATATGAGGAACAATTTTTTTGTGTGTGTAAGAGGACACAGACAAACTGGTTTGGACTTTCCTCTGTCAGCGATGCACGTGTGCCCCTCCACCATGCCCAGGAACCTCAGTATCAACTGAAACCTGAAAATCTGGGCACTGTCTAAGGCGTAATGAAAACAGCTCTGTTACCATTCTATACAGGTAACCATGTTTAGTATTTCTATTAAATACTTCTATGTTTAAGAATGTTGGATTAGCTGTTAAGACCATTTCCTTGGTTCATTTTTCTTCTCTTCCCTTTTTGTAAAGTGACTTTGGATTTACTTCTGCACAGAATAATATAAATTCAGGATATTTGGTACTTATCTCTTTCCCTTTTCAAGACTGCCTTTAAACGTCTCACTTTCTGGAACTGGCGGCCCCTGGTCAGCTGAGCAGAAAAGATCCCTCCCTCCCACACCCCAATGATTCATCAGCTCAGTTCACTGAAGCAGTTCTGGAAAGTTTGGATAGCAGGAGGCTTGTCCTCCTGTTAGGTTCTGTAAGCACTTTTTAATGTCCTTCACATTGCTGCAACAAAGATCCTTAGTCCTAGCTGGAAAGAGACTTCTCCTTCTAATTGATCAAAAACAATTGGTATCTTGAGAAACACAAATTAATTTYGTTGTAAAAATAAGTATGAAAGTAAATAAATGAATAGGCATATCTGCGGCGCTTGTTAACTAAAAAATTTGAGGGAAAACTATGAATTTATTTATTTATGTAAAGTTCTTTTCCCSTCCTCTTTCTTATTTCTAGGTCAGGCAACCCACTTAAACAAATATTATTCACACATGAGCAGAAATATATAATCTAGATGGATCAATTAATGTGTATAGATAAATCCATTTCCTGTGGGCACGGGTCATAGTTCTGAGAAGAAGCAATTTCTATTTACTACTAAACCAATCTGTCAGCTTCTGTTTTTTCTCTACCCCTGAGGCCAACATGATRTGCACACAACTAGCACAAAAGGACAAAGATGTTCCTGTAAGATGAACCATACATTGCAGTAAAAACATCTAATTCAATCTTCTTCAGAATCACATTTCACACTTGTAATGGGAAAAATTAAGACTTGTTCAAAGCAAGAACTGAGCAGCTTAGAGTGGTGTTGTCAATTGAGCATACGAATAAAACCTGATTTCCAAAAAAGTAATGGCATTTCATATTCAGAGTGAGATATTAACAGATGTGTATCAGGACTCTGGTGGAACTGTCTCTCTAAATATTTCCAGTATTTATCTATTGTTGACATTTTACACACATTTTGCTTGAAGAATCCATTAGCTAGCTGTGTTATCAGGGAAAAAATTCTGTCTGCATTAAAAAAAATCACAATATTAAGATAGATATCATTGTTGTAAGGAATAAAAAATGAAAAATGTGAGAGTGGAGAAGATTATCTGTTTGAAACTAGTTTCTATTGAAGAACAGTCAGTGAATAAATATTTGACTATATTTTTGTTAGAGAAAAAAATTGTCATCTGGAAAGACTTTCCAAAGCAAAGAACCTTACTGATATGTCTTTAAATTTTATTGATACCTCTTTAAATTTAATACTATTTGTTTAGGATTAAATTTATTAATCCAACACAGTCTTTAAGCATTAAGATTCAGAAATTGCTGTCACTACTTTTTGTAGAATTGCTTGAAAGTGTAGGGGGAGTTTATAGAAAACTTGAAAATCTGTTTGCCTGCTGAGCTTTCTAGGCTCACTTCATCTACTTCGTTTCTCTTTGAGTRCACCTTTTTTTTATACCAAATGAAGTCTGCTCTGCAGCTCTGCTTTTAGATAAAGCAAAAGAACGTGCAAAACCTGTGCTATTTGTCCGCTACATTATGAGTCTAAACTTGCTATATATAGTCAGACACTTTCATCAAGGGGCTGAATCAGAGCACTTACATTGGTATCCTGTTTTCTGTCTTTTTACCTTTGACTAAATATGGAGCTTAAGAAATGATGTGTGTCCTAGATCTCTCTACCTTTCTCTCTCTCTAGTCATCGACCTTGCTTTTCATCCATTTTGGAGCCTCCAAAGGGAAATATAAAAAATTTTCCAATACTTATTAATACACACATTAGAAAACAGAATTCTATAGAAAATGAAATTAAATTTATGTTTAATTACCAATAATCCTACACCTCATTATTAGACAAGAGTCTTCTTTCCCAAGATATGTAAAAATATCAGAACTGATTAGTGTACCATAAGCTAGGAAGACCACAATATTATGTGATTAAAATCATCCTATTTTGAAGGAAAATGGTCATTATATAACATATAACAATATAATGACYATTTTCCTTCAAAATAGGATGATTTTAATCATTTTCTCATCTTTGTGTTATCTGCCTTTTCCCAAAGGCACCTTCCTCTTTTTATGTACTTGGATCCATTCTGCTCAATGAATAGATCAACATAAAAAAGCTAAATATTTGTGAGAGGCATTTTTGCAGGTTGKGAAACTAGCAGCGCTATTTTCAAAAATCCTGTTTTCTTCAAAATGCTACCTCTGATCCTCCACATGAACACAGCTGAGGCAGCATAATGGCTTTTTTGAAAAATAAAAAGAAAGACCATTTTTTTACATGTCTCTACCATTGACTGCTTTATATTGTCAAACTGCCATTTTAGTTACTCAACGTACATCATCTCCATAGGACTGCCTGGCAGCCTGTCCTAGGGCAACGAAAGCTTGAAGCCCCAGAAGTAAATCTCTGTGGAGTTTCCCTCCTACTTGCAGTCTCAAATTGAAGAATATTTTTTTTATCTGAAATAGGAATAAAAACAGATTTTAAACTATAGAGTTGTTTCACAAAGTAAAATTCAAAGGTTCTCTTAAACTTTAAAAATGAACAAAGTAGCATATKTATTGCACTAATAATTTTATTTTAGAAAATTAATGAAAGCCTTATATGTGTGACTTTCTTCATTTATTTAGCCTAATCTAATATTCCCTGCAAATAACAATATCTGGGGAAATATTATGGAGCTGAGGTTAGCTAGCACACAGAGCTTTTTTACAGTAAGCCATGCTATTGAGATAAACATTGTGGAAAAGAGTTTCCTGCATTGGCAAGCCTCCATTAAGGAGTTCATTCCACCTGTTCAACTCTGCTCACAATCAGCAGGTGCTACAGGTTGAACAATAATGTGATACAGCAAAAAATATTTGCGCTCATCTATCTATTTTTTTTTTTTCAGAAGGTTATTTTTGATTTAGATCTTTTCACCGATCCAGTTTACAGTATGATCCCACAAAAGTAGTCTGGGTATGATTTGGACAACACAGTATCTGCMGCAGAGCTTGACATTTTAATGGGTGACAGAGGTTTAGTTTAGCTGGCTTTTCTGTCAAAGCACCAATATTTAGAAACTATGACCTGCTTAATTTTCTCTTTGTGTTCCTCAAATTCAAATTCATTCAATAGAAATTTAATGTTGGTAGAAATCCATACGAAAGACTTTCTGACTGTCAATAGATACCACTATATATTTTAACTTTATACTCCACCTATATCTCCAACTTTTCCTCCCTTTAAATGTTAAATGCTTCTACTAATGACAATCTGTGATACAGAGCAGAATGATAGGAGTAATACRGATGCAGTGGTGATATCCATAGGAGGAATTCAAGAGGGAAGTGTCAAACCACATTTATCATCTGCCTTTATCACAGCACTAGCTGCCTGTTCTCTAATCCATCTTCACTTAAACTACAACTAACATTCCAGAATTCTAAGAAGCATCCAGTGGCTAATATTTTTAACTCTGGTAAGTCATTAAGATGTTGCTTTACCACCTATTAATGTAGAGTTTTCCCCTTCGAAATGGCATAGAACTGAAGAACAGAAGTGGTATTTTTCCCAGTGACATCAAGACATCTGAATCGAGATTTAATGACTTGATCACTGAGACTTTACAAATAACAAACTTTTCAGTTTCCCTGTTAAATAAAAAAACTAAAAAAAACAACTCAGATTACAGAGATTTCATTTTTCTCAGAATTTTTTTTTAATAGAATGTGAGTGATTACATTAACCTAAAATAAAATGTGTGGGTTTAGTATCTGTGATACAGACAAGCAGAATACGAATCTAAATTATCAGAAAAGGATGATGTCGCTTGTCAGTGCTCAAGCTCCTCACTTTGAAATTGACGACTTGGCAAATATTCAGTTCCTTTTTATTTTTCTAAGAAAATTCATCTACTTTTTATCATTATCTGTAGAGAATGCTCTAACAAAAGAATATTGGATATTTTGAGAGGGGGAGAACACATGAGTAAGAGAGACTGTGCAGTAAGGGTCTTCTGTCCCTTTTAGCCTCTTAAATGATGTAAAGCATTAGCATTTGCCAAATAACTTAAGAAAAGCTGAGAGTATATTTTTAAAAAATASTTGAATCTGTATTTTTGACTCAGTTTACTAGATTTATGAAGAAATCACTTGATTTCCACTTTAAAGAACATTTTCTATTGTCTTCAGGGTCTGTTAGAGGCTAAGTCCAAAAATGGGACATTTAAAGTTTAAAATTAATGTTATATGTCTCCTTSAAGGTTGTTTTTGAAGTTATCCTTACATAAATAGAGCCTGACATTTTACAYATAAAATAGTTCTATGCATATGTGCATAATATTCTATATTGTTTTCATGTTAATTTGCGGGGRAGGTGTTGCTTTTTGACCTTGCCCTTATAACCTTACATGCTTTGGAATACATGAGCTAACATCTTGTTTAAGTCTTTCTATTATTTTACACTATCGTTTACTCTTTAACTGAAAACAGACATTTTAAACTAAGAACACAGTTCACATTTTCATGGAATTTGACTTCACACACTACAGACTTTTTCTAAGCTTGCCTGTTTTAACCATCTCTTTTTCTTACTGCTGCAAACTAATCTTGTGCAGCTTCCCTCATTGCTCATTGTTTTAATCCTTCTTCTTCATAGTTTAATTAAATCACTTTTGTAGGTGCATGTGACATATTTGACACTATGAATAATTTGGCAATAGAATACTGAAAAGAACTTGCATACATTTTTCTGCTTACACTTTGAGATTGAATTTGTAGCTTTCTTTCATAATTTTATAGAAAAAAATGATGTATCCTGAGTCACCAGATTTCAAGCCAGTTTCTGACACCAGTCTATTCTTCTTATGAGAGAAAAGATTAATGAGGACTTAAAAAAAGTCTGATTTATATTTTAAAATTTCTATTTAGTGTCTTGCACTTCTCTTTCTATTTCTTACAGCAAGGGTTAAGGGTCCTACCATAAGCATTATTTACTCTTGCATTCTTTGCTTCAGTGTAGCGGAGTCAGACATATTAACTTTGATATTAATATATTTCTTGAGAAGATCCTTTCAATTTTAATTCATCTCATAAACAATTTCTCCTTGCTCATGCTGTATAGTTGCATCTTGCTTTCAGTAATAGATCACCCATTTCTGCTTTTTTTTTTTTAATATTTCCTTTCAGATGCTTKTAACTTCCAGGTGGAACTGGCAACAGAGACTGAAGCCTGTTGTGCCTGTACTGCTCTATGCTTTACTGAACCTAAAGAAAGAACAGTTTCTGCCCCMAAGACCTCATGGTATAAATAGTGAAGAAAATCAAAGAGTGGGGAAASTAAACAGTATTATTTCTATTTTGGAAACAAGGTCTAATAAGGTAAGATGGTTTTGTCACAAGAACACTGCAGCAGACCTGGAGTAAAAATTGCATTCACATTTCATGGTGTTCATTGCAAGTGGTCCACCAGGAATCCCTAACAAGGTTTAAACACCTAATACATAATCCATGATAGTTTTCAAGATTGATCCTTTTTAAATGAAAAGATTGACTTACCAGTGAAGTGAAAAATGATGGCAAAACAGTTCACTGGAAGCATAAAGTGTTAATCAGCCAACTCTGCATGTTTTCGTATGTTAATTTGACATTTGCTTGATTCAAAAGTAAAAATATGCATGATAATTTTTTCACTTCAGCAGATGTATAAAGAAGAAGATGAGAAATAATCAACAATTTAATACAGTGACAGAATTAAAATTTCTAGAAAAGTTGTCGTATTCTGAATCTATTTTATCAGTTTGGTCTCCCTGCCAGAAGTTCGTAAGCCGAAACACTGCTACTGAACCGTAGGCTTAATAAAGTTACACTGTTCTGCTATGTTAGTGCCGTTTGTCTCCTTCAGCCTTCTTTTCAGTCTCACAAAAGAAGAGGCATGAGTATGGGTAACTCTCTTTTGCTCTGATACTACCTTGGAAAGCGAAGGTGAGGCCTCCTAAGGTACAGAAAGATTTTCCCTCCTGATCAGGCAGCTCTGTGGGACCTCTCCATGGCAGTTTAATTTGTCAAGGAAATGTTAAGGTGCTGTAGAGAAAATCAATATGGAAAATAAAAGTAAAARGATGACTGTAAAACAGATTTGGACAGAAATAATTTTCATGGAATATAGTCACTGTCTGAATGGGACTAAAGAAGTTTTGTTTGTTTGTTTCRTTTGGGAGGTATGGACGTTTGATTAGAAAGACTATAGATGAAATGCTCTTTTCAGGACTGCTAMACCAAATCCTTTTATCTCTGTTTTTCATGCTGTCTTCAAAGATTTTTTGACCTTGTGAACATKGCTGTGAAGTTCAATAAGTTACCACCTTGCTTAAAAAAATGCTGTATGTGGAAACAGTCTCAAACCCCACAAAGCCTTAGAGGGTAAAAGAGAGGATGAACTAACCAGCAGGTAGTCAAATTTTGTTGGGGATTGGAACAGTCTTATAAAGCTTTAGTTTTATTTATTTATTTTTGTATACTTGGATATTTTAGTAAATAGAAAAGAGTTCCTGTTACTTTAGTGATGCCAGCGGAAGGGAAAAGCATTTAAGCTCCAGCTCCTCTGACATTTTGAAAATTAATGAAAGCTGCAACACATCATTTCTGCTGCTTTAGCCATGCTGGTTTACATAGTTTATATGCATAGCTGATGAGCTGCCAGATCTCTAGTATTTACTAGAGTAAACTAGTACCTATCAGCTGCCTACATTTTCAACACATTTCTGTTCATCATTACTTTAGTTTCATTGCTATTTTGATAAAACTTTTATTTCATTTACAATTTATCTACAATCTGAGAAATGCCATTTGAAGTTTCCAAGCAAATGTGGGGAACRGGGCCCTCGGGCACAGCTTGGGCGTGAGCCAGTGGGAACCTTTGCATCCTGCTGAGTAATGCTGAATATCACAGTGCAGACACTGAATAAAGCATCTGCTGTACCTCCTGTTTAGGAACAGCAGTCACTGAACAGCATAGGAAGATGTAACTATTCCTTTATAGACTAAACCCTTGTCCAGCTTCCCATATCTGGCAGAAAACAGAAATCATTATGAAAGAAAAACCCTGTACTTGTAATTGTTTAGAATTTATTTTCAACTTCTTTCACTTCTTTTCTTTGATGGAAATAGGCAATAAAGAAATAGAGGGAAAAGGAAGATAAAAGAAAAWAAAAAATAATCAGGCTTCACTGAAGCAGAAAACTGCAAAATGTGAAACATTTGCAAATGTTTTTTATAAATATTTACATTTTGACATTAAATGTATTACTGACCATATTTGACTAACCCTATGTACACTGAACTTTTTAAAAAATAAATGAAAAGTGACAGAATTATCTTTTAAGATTCTCAAATATCCTCATATACACATAGACATGCGCAGGACATCTCCATATGCATACTACTATAGATATTATTTGAACTATTCATTTGAACAAACATTTGCACATGTGTCTGTAGAGATCATGTAGKTTTTTTCTCCTGCTGAAGCTCAGTTCAGGCAGGGAGTTGCAGGGATCCTAGAGTTTGTTTTACCAAGAGTCTGACGAAGGCTGGCTCATTTCTGAATGTATGCTACACTTTTACAAATGGCTGCAGGGTTAGCACCATATATATATATGTGTATATGTCTTTTACAGTATATATATCTTTTACAAATCAGTTTTCCAATAGTATYGGTAAAAGTAGCTTTTAGAAATTAAAAATAGTAGAAGTCAAAAAGCACTTCACTGAACCTGAAAACCAGCAGAGCTATCTGGATCAAAGAGCATAAAATAAACCGCACAAAGAAACTATTTGTGCTGTAGAGGTGTGTGCTGGAGTTTCAGTGCTGCAGCACATTTTAGAGTGAAAAGTACACAGGTGACAAGAAGTATCTTCCTCAATTTGTTTAGTTTCATTAACTGTAAGTGCTCTGTCATCCTAGAAAGGCTGGGGGGCTGACTTGCCTAAGCAGGAATGCACTTAGCACTAGGCAGAGAGACCTTTTGGAGGGGAAAAGAAAAAAAAAAAAGTAGAGCTGAAGATTTTCTTTTTAATCTGTTGCCTTTTCTAATGTAAATAGCCACAGACATTCAAACTGGTCTGCAATCGTCTCAAGCAAGTAAAATGGGCCAGGGCTTTTCTTCACAAATTTCAGCTGCTATAAGAAACAGCTAAACATGTTGCTAGCAGGTAAGCAGGAAAGGGCCTGCTGCTGAGTCCATTAGGATTGGCCTTAGCATGCCTTCTCTGCAGATCCTAAGGGGAAAGTCTCTTGTCCTGCGCTCTGGGACACAACTGCAGCAACATTTCTCAGTGGTACCATCACCAACGTAGTTATACTGCCAATGTAGAGTTAAAGGGTCATGGTGTCTGTTTGACATATGGGAACGTTTCAGTTAAACTGAGCAGAAGGGTAGGGCTAAACCTGTAGTCAGAATGGACTACAGGTTTTTATTTCCTCTGGGGTCTCCTAAAGAGGTTTAACCATGTACTGCAAACACAGAAACACAGCTYTCAAGAGCAAAACACGCAAAAACACTACTAAAATCTATCTATAGTGACTTCAGTATTTAAAATACTGTTGCTGGTGGCAGCACAGCTGCATCACTATTACCAATGTGGGGAGCCCTGCTAAGATGACATTTTCATCATGGGAAGTTAAGTGGCACGGGTCAGAAGCTGAAAACCACTTTGACTTCCAGTGCTGATATTTCCAGAGCAGAAGGACTTGTGTAGAGATGTCGTTACACAAGTCGACATGCACTATAAACAGTCATTATTTTCAGGTTTATGGAAGAACCCAGTGTTGACGATTCATCTAATGGCTACTAAATGTTACCATGATAGACCTAGGATAAAACTATTTGGTGTTCCAAACTCAGCTAATGAGGAGGAATACAATATAAAATGACTAGCAATACAAAATGCTAAAGACAGGTTATCTCTGTGAAGCAGTGAACGCGTAACGGCAGCTGAGCTGCCCTTTCACCTGCAGCCCTTGTTTTCAAGGTAGACTTGAAGAAGGTTGGGCAGGGATGGCAGAAACTTGCCCTGTCATTTTCTGCTCCCTCCCAGCGGAGAACAACTTTTCAGTCTGGCACTTTCACAAACCCTCTTATATAAAAGTCTCTTAAAAAATGCTGCAGTCTTGAGATGTTCCTAACTTTTTGACTTCGATAAAAGAAAACACTCTCTTAATTATTTATCCATGTGCCAGAAATATGCAGAAAAGTAGAATTATCATTTCCCGGAGAGCTATCTTTGGGAAAAAAAAAAAAGGCATTTAATAAATAAATAAGAAGAGTTTTTCATCTACTGGTGCTACAGTGAGTATACAGCCAGAAAGAGCATCCACTCGGGCAACAGCCTTTGTCCATCAGACACRAGACATTAGYGACAGAGCACAGCTTGTCCAGGGAYACCARGGCTATATTTCTTTCACAATGCTTTCCAATTCTCTCTTTCTTTTATTTTTATTATTTTTTAAGATCAGGCATCAATTGGCTGTGATAACACCAGCCACAAATTTCATAATGTGGCAAGGTTTTGAAAACTTCTGATAAACTTRTTAAAGAAAACAGGCAAATGTGATTTTTCTGAGCCCCGGCTTTCAGCTCCTGCCATTCGAAGCATGAAACTGCATTTAGAGGAACTCCCCCCTCTGCTTCCTTTTCCCCCTTCTTGTGAAGATACAATACGGTCTTTTCAGTCTAATCTACTTAAGGTGTTATCAAATTTATTCTACTCACTGTAGCTGTTATTATCCATTATTTGTAACATTGCTGATACGTGACGGGGTTTTAATGTAGGAAAGTCGTCTTTATTAATTTCGAGCGTGCCTTTCAAGCAGCTCTTTCACACCTCTGAGCATTTGCGCAAAGCAAAGGCGCTGGAGACACCACCACTGCACGGAGCAAGGCATCGGGCCCACGGCGGGGCCGAGCGGGGCCCCGTTCAGCTGGGTTGGGGACACTGGCAGGGCCGGGGGGACACCAGCAGCACCTGCGGGATATCAGTAGAACATGGAGGCCACTATGAGAACCTAGGGGGGCATCAGCAGGCCCCAGGTGGCCCCAGCAGGACCTAGGGAGTACCAGTAGGACACTGGGGGCACCAGCAGCAAATGGAGGGACATCAGGAGCACTTAGAGGGAGCACTTAGGGGGCATCATCAGACCCAGGGGGCACCAGCTGGAGGGGAGAGAAACCACAGGTCCCAGGTGCCTGCCCAGAGCAGGCCCAACGCAGCACAGCTGGGGCCCAGGGAGGAGTTTCGTGGCCGGCTGTGGAGCAGAGCTGTGAAAAGCAGCCCCACGTGGGCCCTGGCTCTGTGCTTGAGCCATGTGGCAGCAGCTGGGAGCTGCCTCCATGTGGTTTGGTGACCATGGGCTAGCATGGTCCTGCTTGCCATCATGATGCACTGCAGCACTTGACCCTGTGTGTCCGCCTAGGGTAGGTGTTGTAGTTGCTTTATCTTCCTCCTTTGTCTGGGAGTAATATAAGAGCTATCTTTATACTTTTTAGCATTTACCAATAAGAGAGAACTCTCTAAATCCTGTAGCAGAAGATAAATAGAACAGAATTTATTTTGACCAGAGGCTACTTCTGGGAGGTTGGCCATGAAGTATCTTTTTCTTATTTCTGTTCTTACACTGTGATGGAAAAATGCTCACATGAAAGGCCTGCAATTTCCAGATTGCTGTCAGAAAAGTTAACTTGATAACTTGATGCTAACCCTGACCTGCTGTGGCACACACGTGAGTGTCTGATGTCTGACGCTGAGAGGTGCCCGTGGTTCTTAAATGTTAATTCTCTTTATGATGCAAATGGTTCCGTTTTGATGCTGGTTAGTTGTGTGGTCTGGCTGATTTGGGTTAAAACGTTGTGGGTTGATTGCATCCTGAGCCGGTGTGAGACTAGAAGAGAGCTGGTCTTTAGCAGCCTGTATCAGCTGCTCCTCTGGTGTCTGCTCTGGGTAGTCCTCCCCTCTATAAAAATGCCCTAGATTATTTATTTCTTATAAAAGGCACCAGAAAGCCTTGGTCTACCCTGGTCTCGGAAGATTATGTAACTCTCAAGACCAGTARAGAGCTAAGCTTTTGTCTTAAGGTCAAATTTTAAAACTTTCCAAAGCCTTTAATGGCAATGTCATTATTATATGAAAATTGCTTCATGGCCTGTGTTACACGAGCTTTAAGCTGGGTTCGTATAATCTTCTGGCAAAAARGGGATTAATATCACAAAAATTGACATCATTAGATTTGCCCAAGTCCAAAGACGTGCCAAAGAGCAGCATCTCGGTGGATGAAGGCATTGCACCCTGAAGAGYGTGTCTCATGGGGAATTAAGGGCATCACAAAAAATAGCACTGCTGCTGTTCTCATAGCTCAGTAGATCTGAATTTGTCAGAAGCCTGAATACCTCTTACGATCCTCAGCAGAGTTTTGTTTGGAAAGTCCTTGATAAAAGTTTTCTGGTGATGTCTCTGTAAGAAACTACCTGTCATATTGMACCTGTCACAATTCTACTTTTGTTCATTTTCTGGTTTGTTATGTTATTTTGTTTGTTTTTTTCTAAAGCGATCTTAAAAGGAACGTGCATTAAAATTTTACAGCTATTTCTCATGTAAAAACTCAACCTAAAGCTACAGATCTGATGGTCTATTGCTAGTCTTCTTTTGTATTTATTATAACTCCAAAAGTATCTGTAAAGTTGGAAGTGTTATCTGAGGTCTAGAAGTTTCAGAATGTTACCCACCCTTTAAAAAATGAGGCAAAGTTCTTTAGAGAGCATTAAATATATATATATATCTATTTACTCTCAGACTTATTAACATGTATGAAACATTCTGATGTAGTTTGTCTGATGTAGAATCTGCTCTAGTTTATCTTAGCTAAACCAGAAGTTTTTTTCCTCCAATCTACATGCATATAGGAATATATGTTTGTGTGTGTATATATATATGTCTATATATTTGTAAGTGTGGATACCCATAATGACCCTGACTCAGTGAAGATAATTTCCGTTGATTCACAGGTGTGACCAGTGGTCTGTTTGCTTAGATGTTTCTATGTTCTGCTTTATCATAACTCTTCAACACTTTCAAGATAAAAACATGAATAAGGTCATGAAAAAGCTACCAATGGATATCTAAGCTAAGAAGGGAAGGGAACTTAGCTGTTTAAATTACTAGGCATGGTTCCTTTGCAATATTTATAGCTAAATATATACTGTTTAAGTCGTGCATACAATGGGCATTCATAAATAGCAAAATACAGTTATAAAATGTGACAGGCATATCACCTGAAGGAATTTATGATGAGATGATCAATACCACAGGATTTATGCTAGCACTGCATGAGAAATCAATAGCACAAGATATTAAGCAATGTTATTTTGTTTCTGTAATGGATGTGGGTTATTTAGTGAAAAAGATTGAAATAGTAGGAACAAAAATCCCTTGATTTTCTCAAAGTGTCTTTGGGTTCCTAAAACTAGTTTAAGATCATAAATAGTATTTTCTTCACTCAGTTACAACAGTGCATTTGTCATCAATAAGTAGGAAGCATAAAACCCAGTAAACTTTAGTGTGGAACATTCATTACTTCAGACAAGCAGAATATATATAWTGGGCTAAATCCATTGCTGGTGTGATTTGAAGTTAAAAATTTACATTAAAGAGGAATTTGACCATTAGCTTCAAAGACTTCCAAATTGAAAAATTTTAAACTAGGAATCTGCTTAAATAGGTACCTACCTATTCCAACCAACAATGCTCAATACTTTCTATGATTATACTTCAGAACTAGCATTTGACATTTTCTACATGCAAGAAATTTGAATAAAGACTTATATCTTGCAAAGCTAAGCTATCCACATGCCATTGATTGTGCCTTGACAGCTTTGTATTTATGTATTTCTGTGTGTTTTAATGAGCAAGAAGCTCTCCTTGATGTCCAAGTTATCATGGTATTAAAGGCCATTTATTTTAGGTTCTATTTTAGGTCATCCGAATTCCCTGAAGCATAGGCTTTTCCTTGTCAATTTTCTCACTAGTCAATCTATCAAATATTAGAAAATTGGCAGCTAAAACATTTATGCCTTGATGTTACATTCATCAAGAAAGTGCTTGAGGGAATTTGGCAGAACTGTGATTTCCTTGAGTCTGAAGCAATTGAAACAATTGTTTAGCTCCATTTTGAAAAKGACTTAGTACAGTTTCATACCTCCCAAATTCTGTAGGTCTTCTATAACTGTGAACAATTTGGGGGCACATGATTCTCCTCACTGTGTTGTATGTTCCTTTTATGTTTTAACRATCATTTTAATGAATCAGCAGATTCGGTCTAAGAAAGCTTTTGTCTGAGGTGGTCTTTACTGCTCTAATCTAATGTCAAAGCGTTTTGTTGAAGATGGCAAGAGGTAGTAGGAATATTGACATAGAAAGAGTTCTCTCTGCTGAATTTTCAGTCCCTTAAAATATAAAAGGAATAAAGCTTCATAAGGCTAAATCTTTCTAGAATCCTGGGGATGGTCTGAAATGAGAGGCCTTCTATTTCAAGGTAAATGATTATTTATAGACCTTTTTTCCTTAAAACGAGGAAGACAAAGGCAGAATCTATGTTTCACAGAAGAAAGAATGCAGGTATGAGATTTTTGGAGTTCTAGCCTTCTATAAAAATAAAAAGTTACCCATCTGAACCAAAAAGTTTTGACAATATTGCAAAAGGAAAGATGAATCAAACATAATGAAAAGCATGATTGAACATGTATGATCTGAGGAAAGGTCATTTTTAATAAAAACATAATACCTAAACAAAAATAATGGAAATGAAATGCAGAGCAAAAAGCTATGTGAGCATAGTGAGACTCTGGATCCGAAAATAGTGAAATTAATTTTTCCAATATAGCTCGGCACAGTCTTTTGACCTTTACAATACTGGGAAAGATTTATGTAGTGTACTCTATCAAGGATCTGCTTGAGGGAGTGGCTAGTGTTTGATGGGGGGAGGATGGGTAGCTGTTTCTTTTCTCCTTTTACTACTCAGAAAGGAGAAGAAAAAGTTTCAGTTAAACTGTGTATTTGTATACATACTGAAGTACCATCTTTGCATGTAACATAGAATGGTATTTGGCAGAGTGCAGAATTCCCCTCGCTAAGACCTTAGAAACTTACCCTGAGACATGAAACGTTTTATACGTTTGATTCTGTGTCTGCTGTCATCACTTATAGTAGTATAAAGGACATGCAAGTTTTTCTGTTCTATATACACTTTATATTAAGATATTATATAATGCTGCTAAAAATAATACATGGAAATAAATCATACAAAGAAAATAGTGAAGCCTGTTACAATTGGATAGAGACTTATTTAATTCTCTTAATCTAGAAACAAATATAAGGCTGCATATTCTGCTTTCACATTGTATCAAGTATGGAATGAATTATGAGGCACCAGATTTTATAGTTACATTGAGAAAAATAAGAAGAAGAAAAAAAAAAACCCACAGAAGTTTAGGGCTAATCYGGAACAATTTGAAAATCTTCACTTTAACCACTAGAGCCAATAGCAGAAGGAGCAACATTCGCTGCTGTGTGATGAAAATTGCTCAGTGAATGAAGATATGTTTTATGGAAGAAGGAAAAACAATCTTTTTGAGGGATAGAGGAGAGAAGCCAGGAGCTAACTATCAAGGGTTATGAAATGAGGAACAGGCACCAGAAARTGTGACATAGTTCTTTCCTTAAAAAATACTGCCTCTTGTTTGCATGYCTTTAATATCTTTTCCCATATAACACGACATTAAAATAATAGCTGCTATGAAGGTATATTTTGCTAAAATAAAATGTAATTGTATTCAATATTGACCCAATGAACCTGAGTTCATGTGTATGTCAGACACAAAATGTCTTTTCTGAGCCCTYCCTAAAGCAAAGAAGAAAGGAAGGAAAGATTTGTAAAGTGTTCTGCAAAAATAGGGTGACCACTTTACGTTTAGTTATGCTATGGATTTATTAAAGAGACAGAGCTGTTATATACTGCTTTTTGAAAACTGCTCCTTTTCTGCTTCTTTAAATATCTAGAGTATTCAAAGACAGAAATTGTAAATATTTCATTTAAATTCAGAGACTTGGAAGTGATTTGTAATTTTACAAAAGAGACGAGATATGAACTAATCTCTCATGAAACCTATGAGAAACTATTGGCATGTATATCTGCACTCCTGTCTTGCCTAGCCCCTGCTAAGCTCATCTACATGCCAGACTTTAGGTCTTCGAGCATCTTCAGCTTATGAGATCTTCAGAACCTGAATAAAGATTTCACGTTCCAGTTGGTGAACTAGATGCTCAGCCTTCAGTGGGGACACATCCATTAATGTCAGCGTGTTCCCCAAACTCAGTGRCAATTGAGAAGGTCTCTGAAAGTGAGAATAGAATTGATGGACGGAGGGAGAAAAAACTTAAATAAAAGATGAGAACAAACAAGTAGCAGCCTCACCAATTGTGAAGGTCTGAAACAGGCCTCAATTTAATTTTTTACCAGTGTGAGTCATAGAATCAGAGAGTACTTAAGGTTGGAAGGGAGTCGGTTCCTGTCTTGCTCTTTTTCTTTCATATTCACTTTTGACTGCTGCTAAGTTACCCCATGAGGATCCTTATCAAAGGTTATATCTTAAAAAAAAAAAAAAAAAAAAAAAAAAAAAAAAAAAAAAAAAACCTTTGGCTCATAAAGCTGTGCCCTTTGTGGGGACAGAGGCACTGACTCTCAAATTCATTACARGGTACTAAAGCACCCTTTGGTGCTAAAGCACCCTGTGGCTTTTAGACCTCAACAATGGAAAAAATAAAGAAAAAGAAACCTTGATTTTTATATATCCTTATGTAGCATTTATTTTTTGGTTGAAGGGGCGTGAGTAAGGAAAATTAAAAGGGAGAACTGATGGAGTAGATGAATATAAAGACATGACAGGATTTAGTATGCCAAGAATTTTACAAATAGCACTTCAAAGATAGGAAGAATGTCTCAAATTTCTGTACCCTAACCCTCCCCCCCCCCTTAATGACACTTCTTCAGTATGATGCTKCTTTTGTTTAAAAGATAGTAAAATTGATAGTAGTGCAAGGAAAACAATTTTTCTTTACCTATGACTTCCTGGAGAGAAAGAAAAGTTTTCTCTTCAGCATTTGTTCTTCATGCATTAACAGTTGCTAACAGCTGAAACTTAACTGCCATATGTAGTTTTCCAACAAGAAAGTGGCTCAGATCAAATCTTTGGAATTTCCATGATATGCAGAAACTGACTCTCTATCTGAATTTTACAAATGGACCTTAACTTATCTTTACACAGCTGTTTAGTGGAGCTCAAAGGATGGATCTTGAACTAAATGTGTTTTCATGTTTTACTAAAAATAAAACTGTCGTGTTTTCTTCTGAACATTGTTTGAGACAGTAATTTGTACCATAGTTTTCAAACTGGTTCTAAAACTATTTCATAATTGGACCTGTTCTCTCTGCTGCTAATATATCTGCAAGAYAACACACAATTCTTTTGATCTGTTTGTTCAAGTTGATCACTGGCACTAATAAATAATTTACAGGTGACACAATAGCTATCACTTAAAAAAAAAAAAGAAAGCCCATACAAACAAAAATTTCTTTTCACTGATGCAACATTATGAATATATAGCCTTTTCATTGAAAGTAATGCCATAAAAGCTACTGTGCTGCAAATCCTACAAGATCGACTCTTAAGATTTCCTTAGAGATTTCTCCAGCGTGTTCTGCAATGTTTCAGTTGTTAATGATAAAGGATGCTGAGAAAGGGCACTTTAATTCAAGCCCTATCCAGAGCATCTACCTTGAGATCAAGGATATTTTCCTACGGATCAGGGGAGGGAAGAAAAAGCATAAACACACCAGAATGTGGAGTCTCTCTATGGTCTAGTTGTAATCTACACAACCATCACAGATCTATTCGGGCCTAGGGACGCATTTAAACTCAACTTACAAGAACATGGGAAAATAAACCTGCAGGCTTTGAATTCTGTAAAGGACAGGGATTTTGGTACAATAGTTTCAAGTTTTATTTTCGCAGACTGTGGTTTGCAGTTTTTAACCAAACTGTTATGTGGCTTCTGCTGTATTCTGATGGCTACCAGATTTCTCCCACATGTGGATAGAGGGCTGAGATTATGATTTGTCTTAGAAATAGATACCAGAGTTGGCAGAATGATTGCTGGCAACTGAAGTATGCTTTTCATGCTACCCATGGTTGAAACTTCCAGGTAGTCTTTGAAAATGTGGGGTTTTTTTTTTTATTTAAGACTCCCTTCAACTAACAGGTTTTAAATTGGTTGAATGATAAAAAAAAAATATATTTTTACAAAGTTCTTAAACTAAAAAAAATAATAAAAACAACAAATAAATGTTATTTCGAAGGAAGTGGTGTGCATGTGGCTATTTCAGTTGTATCCAACTTTGTTTGCTGCACTGGAGCTGAGAGTGGATGTACCCTTCCTGACTGACCAATTGGCTGGGGCTGCCACACAGGCCTTAGAAGTGACAAATCTGAATGTTGATGGATATCTATCAAAATGAGGCTTTGCAGGAAGGTGGCAGAAATGTCAGTCTGTCACTGGGTTTACTCTTTCRTGGGTGTTTGGGGGAAGTGTAGTACGTCATCCTAGGGATGTTGATAGGCGCAGATAGAGCTGCAATCTCGGTTCTAGGCTTCTGTTGATGTTCAGGTTTTTCTGAGGGCAGAGCACGTGGCCAGCAGATCTATGGATACCAGGTAATTTTGTCCCACCAGCTTGACAGGGATTGCAGAGCAGTACAAGTCTCCAGGTGTTCTACTCTGAAACTAGGAATTGGTTGTTTTCTCTTGGAAAGTTAGACAAAAAGAGCTATCCTAGGAGCTACTTTCTGCAGCTTGCCAGGAACTTTTAGTTCATATTGACATTTTTAGGTATCTTGCAGAATTATAATAGAAGCCTTTTATGGAAGACATTGATTTCTGGAAGAGTTAACCTTATGTAATTAGAGAAATTGAAGTAAGGGAAAAATAARGGATAAATTATCAGCTACAGTATTTTCACAAGTTCTATTTGGAAATAAAAATTTTGGATATGATTTTTATCACTACTGTATTTAATTCTGTGATATATGTTGCTACTTATGCTKATAAACTTTCTGTAAGGAACTGTATCATTTACACTAATAAGCTTTTTGGCATTTCTGCCTTCTATACCTTCTGTAGAGGAGCACCCCATTTTGCAGATAGCCATATGTAAAGGTCATATTGCACACATTGCTCCTTTSTGCTGACGGAACAGGACTGTAATCTTAATCTCTGTTTTCTTTTAATAAAGCTGTGTATCACAGAACTAAAACGTTRGAGATGGAAAGGCCACATAAGGAAGTGATATGCTCTGAAGTCTTTTCCATCTGAGCCTCACAAACSTCAATGAATGAAGTTTCCATTGATTCCCTGAACTACAGTGTGCTGAAACTTTACCACAAGAAATTACAGTTTGTGTTCTGTAAACTGCCTTTCAGAACTGTATGTGTGTTTATAAATCAATGCACACAGCCTCCTTTAGAAGTGACAACCAGCAGATTATCTTTAGATTCACAAGAAGCCACACTAAACATACTCACTGGTGTCGTCACCAGTGACTATGCTAGCCATTTATGAGGAAGACCTGATTGTTCATGGGTTTCCACCCTTGCTCCCTGCATTCAGGGCTGTTCTATGGAGCACTCAGAGGCCCATTCCTACAGTGGAGGGAGTCCATGTGCTGGCAGTCCATGGCCAGCTGATGTAGCCAGTATTTTTTCATGAAAGCAACAGATTGATTACTTTTAGAATTCAAAATGATGCTGTTTTTTTCTCCCTTTCATTTTTGATCCTGAATGGAAGTGAGATGCAAGGTTAGGAGAAGAGTGTTGGAGGTAAAAAGTRACTTCAGTGAGAACAGTGAAAGTACTGATCTGTGTTCTCCAGTGATTTCAGGATTGATTGCAATTCCCTCTCCTTGCTATAAATTCTGATAGAGCTTATTACTCTGCATATGCTTTTTGTTTCAAGGGCAGAGACCAAAGCAGAAAGTGTTCTCCACCTTTCTGAATGAGACTGTAAGAGTTGAGAGGCTTCCACATTGATTTTCAATATTAGGACCTCAAAGTATTCCACATGGTTGAAGAAATTCCATTCCGGTGTGAAACAAGGACAGGAACGGAGGCATGGACTTATATTAGTGAGACACCTTTTGTGGCTAAAACTTACAGACCTCTAGTCAAAACAAAAATGAAATTTCATCTGTGAATGCTTTTTGTCATATTTTAAGTCCWAATCAGTAATGTGTTAGATCAATATTTCCTAAAGCCCAGTACTTACCTGCTGTGTCCTGGCACTTGTGTTTGTGAGGCAGTGACTGCTTATGGTGCAGGGCCAGATAACCAGTCAGGCACTAGAGATCACTTCAGAATTAGCGTGGMATTGGCAAAATATACCCTGGAGTGGTAAGATTCAGTGAATGAAGAGAATGGACGCTGAAGTAATGCCCAGACTATTACGTAATTTAAACACAGTCAGAAACAAAAGAGAAGATCAGCACTATTTTATAATTACTACTTTTTGGCAGCTTAAAGAAACAAAATGATTWGACTAACAAATGACAAAAATATCCATCAGGAGCTATTAAACATAAAGCTGGAGATATATTTTTAACATTAAAATTTATTAAACTGCAAATAGCTGGAAGCTGAAAAAAACATGCCAAGGAAGCACCACTTTATAAATTTCTCTGTTCTAGTCTGCCTTCCCTAAGAATTCATGCCTAGCAATTTTCAGAAACAAGGTACTAGGCTAAATGAATCCTGCATAGCTGTTACACTATATATTATTTGGCAGGATAAATCAATCTTAAAGAAATATAATTTTAACTAATTCTAAAATGCAGCCTTCTCTGCTGTTTGTTACACAATGTTACAGCAAATGAAAGTTCAATTTGAATCTACAGAAGCCTGTAAATAAACCAGTTGCATAATTAATCCACTGAGAAATGCTGAAAGTGTTTATCTAGTCCAGAAGACTTCAGTAATTCAGTCTGTTTTTGCTTCCTGTTCCACAAGCAACCAGCTTACCCATTGATCATATGACGTTTGATTTCTTTGGGAATTTTTTCATATAAAAATATGCATGGATTTGTCTGGCYGCTTTCTAGGTACTACTAACTTTTTACATTAGTTGCAGCACATATTCTAGTGACTAAATCAAAGCCATCTGAAATCACAACCTCTACTATGATGTCTGCAAGGTTCAGATAATACTTATATATTGATGAAGAATGGATCATCACATACATATTGGAGAGAGATCATCTTTATAATACATAATGTGAATGCAGAGAATATTAACTGAGTGAAATAACTATTTCGTCATGTCATTTTATAGTGAAAGAAATGTTTTCAGTACTGTGGGAAAAACTTACCATGAAATGCCATTGGGTTTACCACTGTTGGTGATGTTTTACAAATTGGTTTCCAATATTTAACTGCKTTAGCAAGTTCAAAATTTATTTTTTAATTAATTCAGCACTCCTGACATGGTGATCTGCATTGTATTACCCACAGTAATGGGATTTTACTTCCGTAATTTATCTTCTAAGGCTTGTTCAGACTTCAGTATGTCTCAAAAGGTTTTACCATGGTGATTATCTTTGCTGTAGTAAAGGCACATGGATTCATAAAGAGATAAGGTTTTATTGTGATTTCTTTTTCTTGTTTTATGATGCGGTGATTTGTATTACAATAACCTTACTACGTTACCCCATAACATTCCCCATAATTACCGCCGTACACAACATACCACAATCTATGCTTACTACTTTTAAAATGATAAAATCATTTTAATTCCTGTAAAGAAAAATGATCTTATGCTTTAGTACAAAGTCTCAAATCTCTTAAATGTTTCAAGACCTTTCCACAAATGTAGATTAAAAAAAAACCTTAATTGTAAARAAAATGCCTTAGTAGTGTGTTTTTGAATATCATGTCTGCTTAGAAATCAAGTACACAAAATATTATTCTGAAAGATTTTGAAAATATTTGTTAACTATTTAGTTAACAAATGCCTGGAACAATTTAATCTTGTAGACTACAGATCTTTCTGTTCTCTTTAATTCCAAACAGACATAAAAGATAGAATTTATCTAATCTCAAATGTCTAAAATATTGTTTCAATCTAAGCTAATTGATTAGCTAAGTAAACACTTTATTGTGAGATCTAGACATTA
Organism: Eudromia elegans; assembly: GCA_003342815.1. NCBI lineage: Eukaryota > Metazoa > Chordata > Aves > Tinamiformes > Tinamidae > Eudromia > Eudromia elegans. The sequence continues at coordinate 8,805,811 of PTEX01000007.1, read as the reverse complement.
TAGGCAGATAATTTGTCTGTGTTGTCTTGGAGGCTCTTCTTTTCTGGGATGAACCATTCCCTGAGGGTATTTATTTCTCTCCATTGACTCTAATGGAAGACTAGATGACTGACTCAGGTGATAAYCTGTAGTTTTCTGATGTTCATCAAGGTAGAGTCTATGCAAAGTTCCTGGAAGCATTTTGGTTTATAAACTCATGGAAACATTATTTCCAAAACCAGATTCCCAACAGAATTGGTCTATGTTTCCTTAAATCTCCATCCATCAAAGTTGATTTAGAAGGGTTTAGAATATAAAGAACTTGCATGTAAGTCCATTTAAAAAAAAGATTAAAAAAGATTTTCCAAAGCATTTGGATTCAGTGTTAGGCAAATATATTATGCAAAAAAGAAATAAAATGAAAAAATGGTAAGAGTGCTTTCAGATTCTCTTGATAATTAATTCCCCTTTAGCTCAGGGCTGTGATGATGATGAGTAGATCAAAACCATGTTGCTGGCTTAGCTTTTACCACCAAACCATACTTCATCTCAGTTTTCAGTCATCTGTCTCGTGCTCAGTCTTTCCAGTCTGTGTTGCAAGTTTTAAATATTCCTCCTGCAAGGTCTCAGTGTGGAGCAGTATCCTCATGGACAATATTGGGACATCATTAGTCAGCTGCTTCCTGAATGAGCTAATTTCGTAGTTGATTAACTGGGATCCCKTAAAGAATATGCACTTGAGGAGGCACAAAGGCAAGGATGGTGCATGATAGGTGTGTATGGAGGGGTATATGATATAGTATGTAGGGGGTGGTATGCAATCATTTATAGGGTGCTGTCATTCAGAGAACTGTTGCAGAGGGCTGCTTGACTTCGAAAATGTTTAAAATACATCTAACATCTTTATTTATTTTCCTGCTAGTTAAAAAATAAAGCCGCCTAGCACTTTGACAGTGGGAGACTTGTGGCACGCAATTTAGCAGATTAAAAATATTTCTCTTGTATATTAGTTGTATTCTTTTTTTTCATGCTTTAATTAGGTAGTAGTAATAATTACCACTCAGCTTGTTTGTTACAAGCTACTAAATAAGTTATCAGCTGTAGAGAATATTCAACATGATGTCTCAATGAAGCAGATCTTGATGCTGATTAAGTTAGTTTTATAAAAACTCAATTTACAGTACGAGTCTCAGTGGAGAYATTTCTATTGTCTAGGTCCTGAAGAATAGGACCTACTGTCATATTTTTCTAGTACCTTGCAGAAACCAGTTATTATCAGGGATGACCTCTAAGTTACATAAGAAATGGAGGCCCATTGGAGTTTCCTGAAAAGTAATGATGCAACTAGAATGCTGTTATGCAATTGTAAAAGAAAGCAAGTCAGGGTCCTCTTCAGTGCTTTGATATTTACAGTTGAATTTAAGCACCTGCCTAAGTTYGAAAATACATATCAATGCAACACACGAAAACAAATTCCAGAACCTCCAATTTCATCCAAAGCATTTTAAATAAGATGGCTCATCTGTAGCCCATTCATTGATGAAAAATGTCAGAGTCCATAATGAACCATGAAGATTATAAAATGCAATGCAGAAAACTGATTTTAAGCAAAATTTTTGACATACTTTCTATCCTCTTGAGAAGAAAATAAGTCGAATATTATTGAATACAATGCTAACAATTTATTTTAAATATCTGGATTGAGGGAGGGTGTAAGCATTCTGCAAGGAAAGTAGATAGGTTTATTTTAGGCCTGCCAGGTTATATTTAGGTGATAGAGTGTCAAGTAGATGGTGGTGGTGGGGAAAACGCCTTCATCAATGTTTAATTGCTGTAGTCTACTGGGATATGTCCTGTGTTTGCACAGAAACATTACATACTCTATTTTTCTTTATTTATACAGTGATAATCAAAATCAAGATCACATAAGACCTACATTTAATTAGTGTTCTGATAAAGTCATATAAAAATATAGCTTTTGAGGAACATTTAGTCTAGACTAAATCTAAGCTGRTTTATTTATAGCTACCTCATGTATTTCATTGCAGATGAAACGTTAGGGAGAAAATAATATCTTCTGTCCTGTAATTTTAATCTCATCAGCAAACCACAGGGTAGTTCAAACCTGTATATTTGGTTCCTAGATTAGAATGGTTTTAACTGTGACAGTAATGGATTTTTAGYCTACAATATTTGTGGCAGACTACTGGTTAGACAAGGCTAATGTTTTTTCAGATAGTGGAGGCAGTCATCTACCAGAGTCCAATGTGACCCAGAAAGGTTGAACGAACTGGTGTATCAGCTTAAGATGTATTGGTCACACTTTTTTGAAGACCAAGGAGAGAGTATTCCCTTTATTATTCCTTGCTTTACTGTTACATATTATTGCCTATTCATTCGTAATGTACTGAATTTTGAACAGAGTAGTATTTTGAACAAAATTAGCGCACTTATTTATTTTGATAGTTAATGACTTAGCTACTCCGAAAAAAATTTAAAATATTTAGAATACACATTCTAAAGTTTTAAGCTTCTGTTCCTAATTTATCCTATCATTTCAATATTTCTAATAAAATATTCTGTATGTATTAAATACATTTAATTAGTTTTTCATAATGTGTTATTCCCACCAGCCTTACTCTCTACATGTGAGGGGAGGGATTGTATATAAATGCTATCTCCAAATATTATGCACTTCATTGTGAATTCCTCTTTGTGGTCTCCATCTTCTAGTCATGTGTATTTCTAATTCAATAGTAGAACTAGGAAATAGGCCAGTATACRATCCTAGATAGAATTTATGGTTGTATATCTTCCCCACATGGTATTTAGGACAGTCACTTGCTGAACAACAAGATTTTATAGGACAAATGTTGTATGGTAATAAGAGAATGAGCAAGGAGCAGATAGATAGAATGATCTTGGAAAACTGTCAACATATCCATCTTATTTCTGAAGGAAATGTGCTGGTATGAGTTGATTTGGTCTAATCTGAATATAATGAATGTGAGGTTTTAATGCTGCATGTGACATATCTTGGCAGCAGCCTTTCAGGCCTTGAATACCAATTGTCTATAGAAGCGCAATTTATTTATGGTTCTTAAGATGACTGTGATGCAGATCCCCATTAGAACAGCATATTTCATAAACATTAATATATTCAGTCAGTCAACACCCCTATGAGGTAAGGGATATAATGAACCTGATGTTATGGACAGGGACGCTAAGGCTCAGAAGGGTGTTCAGCAGTCACTGGTGAGGCATTATTTATTCTAAAGAGTAATAGACAAAATAATATTCTCCAGTTATTCACTTTCTYTCCTGTGATGGGCATGGGACAATCATAGGCCTAGTAATACTGTGGTCCTTTGAACTTCCATAAAATATCTTTATTCTAGCAGAGCCCTTTTGCTGCTTGTCACTGACCTTTTCCACTCCCTGGTGAGGCTGGATCAAATTAATTGTGAAAATAATATGTGTATTTCCTGCTGAGAGAAAGCAAAGTTCTTCAGATTGACAGAAATAACCCCAGCAGCTCTTTCATAACAAAATTGCTGTCTATCCATTTCTTAATAGGAAAATATTTATCTTAAAACAAAAAAAAATCACTGCAGTTAGGGCTAAATAGCTCTTTTTAAGTCTTTCTAAAGCAGAGATCACCAYGATAGAAAGATATAGTAAAAGGCAAATTGTTCCCAAAAGCTGTAGAGAAGTTGGGATGCTCTCCATGTCTGTCGGGTACCTGGGGTAAGTAGTGCATCTTTGCCAGAAAGGAAGGAGGGGAGAAGGGAGAAACAAAAAATCCAAGATTGCACATGTAGCAATCTCACCATCTAAGCCACTGTGCTTTTCACAATGATGGGCTCTTATCTCTTCTTTCTCAAATTCAGATGTAGTCAATTTCTTGAYAATAACATCTAAATACAGTAAAGGCTACTGCCAATGTGTTATTCTCTAGTCATTTTTTTGCAGCTGATTAAGGAGAGAAATGTAAAAGGTTAATTTTCTAATTACATACTCCCCTGAGGTAAATTCTCCATGCTATCACATCCATTAACACTCTATAGTGGGCACTTTTTTTGATTTCAGTGTGAGTCTCTATGYAGTGGTGTGTCTTCATGCAGGATTTTTTTTTAACTAGAAAAGAAGATGGAGAGAAGGAAGAAAGGAATATCCTTTCCATCAAAAATTACTTTTCTTTCTGGAGAGGTTACTGTGAACAGAATACTGAAGGTGGCTGAACCCCATCTTTTATCTTTTTCTTTTACAATTTATTTGCAATTTCAGTAAATCTTTACTGAATGAGTAAGAAGCAGTGAGAATGGGTAAAAGATGAACCAATTTTGGGTAGCTCTCCGTAAAAGCTTAAAAAATGTTTATAGTTGGCTCCCTATAAAATTTGTGTTTTAAAAAGGAATTTCCTTTGGTGAGGTATGGTGTTTCYAGGCAGGAGTTGCATATGTCCCCCAGTCTATATGCTGCCATTAACTGTCAGCCTTCCACTGTTTTCACTTGTTCTGAAAGCTATTTGTAATGCTGAGAAAGAAAGTCAAGAGCATTGCTGATACATGCATACCTTTTTGTCACATAAATCACATAAAAATAAATAATTAAATAACAGCAACAAAAAAGCCAGAATATATTTTATAAGTCAGAAACTTTGCTAGTATAAGTGAACAGAGTTCAAATGAAACTCAACAGAGCCCAGTTACACCAATGGAATATTTGGCAGTTCGGTATTTTCAACATTGAGATAAGTCTCTCCTCCTTCTTTTTCTGTCCTATTCCTCTTTCTTTATCTCTGTTCAAAAAGAAACACTAAAGAACAATCTTTGAAGCTGCATATGCTTTATTTCTCCCATGTCAGTTTGCCTTCAACTGTTTATTACAGAAACAAAACAATTTATTCCCAACTCTCAGTGTTATAGCTTATGAAAATCAGCCTGTCTCCTCTCCCTGTCCTCCTGTACATCACCCTCAGAATAGTCAACTAGTGGGGGCGGGGGGAAGAAAAAGAYGCTGGTTCTAAACTGGTAATGAATGATGGATGAGCTGAAAGGACACAAGGACAGAACTAAGTAGACAGCAACTCTGGAGGGAAAGCAGCTGAGTAGTTGTGGGTTTCTCTTGATTTATTTTAAGTTAAGCTTATATGCAATGCAAGTAGCAGAGTATTTTTATTTTAATCTAAATTTAAGATARGCTAGACAATAATTCAAATGATCTATTTATGTTTTTTTGCCTATGACACTGATCAGTCATCTAATTTATCTAAAAAGGGTAATGAGTGATAGCTCTTCACAAGTACATGGGAGTCTGACCAAGTCTTTCAATTGTATGGGAGTCTTTCTGTGGTTCCAACAGGTTTGGGACCAACAGAAGGGAAGGGACCTTTGAGAGACATATGTCAGTGGCACCCAGTGGCACCCAGCCTGCCATCAGCCCCAGTACACCTACCCCAGGTTTTGCAAGGCACTCAGGTGAAGAGACAAACAACAGGAGTGACTCCTGCTCTCTGCTGGTGTTGAGAGAACAGAGATACAACCACTGACAGCTCCAGAATGACAGAAAAAGCCAAAACCCATGTATTGTCACTGAAGCAAGAAATGCCCAGAAGGTGTGACGAGGCCTTCACAATTCCTGTTCCTTGTCCACCATGCCMCTGCAACAAGTCCTTGACCTCCCTKCTGGACACAAGCATCACAGTATGAGAATAGTCCTGGGCAAGTGTGTCAAAATGTGCATTTTTTACAGAGTTTGCTACACAAATTTAAGGGATTGTTGCTTGATTTTGAATGGGCTGCTTTCCATTTTATACCCTGACTAGCTTGTGTCCAATTCCCAAATTAGCTGTTAACAGGTACATCAGATGAACAGCATACAAAGAAAGCACTTTTATGGTGGTTGTCTGTAATGAAGGATTTCTGAAGTCTGGATGTTGTGCTTATAGAGAAAATGGAGCAAAAAGAATTTGGAAAATACCTACACTTGTCCAAAATAGTCCAARTTTGAGCACCATATCTTTTCAAGTACTGAATGACAGGTATCAGTCAAATATGTATATGTATGTACACACATATATGTATTTACTACTCTTAGAATTTCTTTCTATTCCACATCCCACCTCTTCATGGAATGGATGTAACATGATAGTTTGCTACTGTTTGTACCCTCATCCACCAGCAAACTAGTTTGCTTCTTGGTGTAAGCATAACCATTCTAATAGAATTACACAAAACATGAATTTGGCCCATGTTACTCATTCACACAGTAAATGCTATGACTSTTTACTTATCAAATCAGCCCGAGCATTTACCCGCAATCCATTCCCAGCTCAGGAAACATCACTAAGCAGCTGGGCAAGAAGCGTGACTGGAGGGCAGGATGCTCTGATGCTCCCCAGTTTATAGGCAATCCCCTGTGACTGATACAGATTAGCTGAAAAAAATCCTGGAGAGCAATAATCAGCTTACTCACAGTGCCACAGTAGGAAGAATTCTAGCACAGAGGAGAATCTGAGGTCTTTTTTTTTTTTTTTCCCTCTTTCTCTCTTATCTTTTTTTATAGGAATGAAATGAAAAATAATTCTATTCAAATGTGGATGGCATAYATGCATGATAAGGAAACTCTTTATTCTTCTTTGTGTTGTTGAAAAATTATTTGCTAAAATTCCAATTATGTTGAAATCGCAAAGTTYGAAGTTTTGGTCCTATTTCAAAGCTCTCAATCTTCAGTTCTCGTGTGTAGACTCATTCCAGGAATCCTTGTGCAAAAATCTATTCCAGCTCTGCTGTGATTATTTTTTTTCCCCTGTCCAAAGAGTTCAATAATTAAAGCTTTCAAAGTAACATCTGAAACAATATCATTTAAGCTTTTCATGCTGACAGCTGAAGCTATTTACATCATATCTGCAATTCAGGCATTTAATCTTATTCTTGCAGCCTGCAATACTCAAGCCAAAAGTGTTGTTTAGGACAAGGTTTTTAAGTAGTGTTGGGGGAGTCTTAAACTATAGGCTAATTGCTTTCTTAGTTTTTGCTATATCCAATTTATTACACTAAGAAGGTGTCTATATAGCTTTTTTTTAAGCAGGAATTGTTTATCCAATCCTCACAAAAGAAGGTTTTGGGTTTGTTTTCTTTTTCTTCCTTCTGACTTATTTGACTATACTGAGAAAACAGTGACTTCTTTGAGTAAAGAGGAGTTCATCAGAACTTCCATTAAATCTTCCATTAAATCTTCCATTAAAAGTCATAGCTGGTTTTCTTGTTTAACAGGGCTGTTTGTTAGGAGTTGCATAATGCAGTGTGCCATGCTTGTCAGCTGCCACCTGTGCCCAGAGAAAGGATTTTAAACTAGGTTGGACCTTTGGGGAGAGCTATATAAATAGCTGGATTATTGCAGAAGGAGCAACAGGATAACACTTGGATGGGCCATTTTTGTAAATGAGTCATAGGCAGCATTTGCCTGGAAAATGCTCTTGAGAAGCCGAGGAAAGAAAGCCGTTGTAGTTTACTCAAGACCAGGGAAATCAAAATGCCTATAAGCCAGTGTAGTCCCTAAACGCCTCTGTTACTGAGCATCCACCAGGCTGAGTATCCCTGCTATGTGCTTGTTGCAAACTAGCATAGAGTTGGGGATCTTTCATTTTTGTGCAGTTACCCAAATTTATTCAAGATCTTGAAATTCAGAGGAGCAATATGATATCCTAGTCTCTTTTTTCAGGATTAAGTCCTGATGCTTATGTGCTTACTTGAACTTTCATCAATATTCAGCAGTGTTTTGTTGGGGACGAGGTTGTTTATTTCTTCTGCAGGTTTTAGAAGCAAATATCAGAAATTAACGTCAGTTTTAMTGGTGTTTTGTTGTATTTTGATTTGGTTCAGGCTTAACCTCACTTCATTCTGCAAATGGGGTTGGCTGCTTCAGAAGATGAGGATTTCTAGAGACAAACGTCATTCCATTTCATTTCTGTCTAATTGGAGGATGAGGTGGGGAGAACTCATTCATGTAATGATGATCTAATTATATGTTTGGCCTGACTTTTAAAATGCAAGGGCAAAAACACATTGTTAATAGATTTACTAACCTTTTAAATCCTTGAAAGGCTTTTCAAGGTTTATTTCAACCTATTATTTTGACTCCTAATTGAGTCTCAAGCACTCCACCTACTTACAGTTTTTCTTTTTTCTTTTTTTTTTTTTTTTTTTTTTTTTTTTTTTTTTTTTTTTTTTTTTTTTTTACTCTTCTACTCAGATGCTCCCTAATATAAAGAATTGCTGGCAGGATTCTCACAGCAAAATGTCCAGTGTGTCTTTAAATATAATGGAGATGTTCTTTGCTTCAGCCCTGCCAAGTGGCTGATTGCTGGCAGCTGAAACAAGGGACAGATGGCCATCCAGCTTTATCTGCACCCTATTGAGATGAACAAGTGACAATCTGCAAAATGCTCAAAACTAATTTAAACTGTTTTAACCTCAGGAAACCCAAGAGTCTTTTAGGTTTCTTGGTGAAGTGTAGGCAGATTTTGTGCTTTTCCATGCAGTGCTGTCTGTCATAAGGAACTCAGTGCTCTCACAAATGCTTCTGGTCTATCATGCCCCAAGTGCGATGATACCAGAACTGCCTGTGAAAAAGCTGCAAGGGCGTTTGAGCTATTGATATTCAAGCAAGTGACAGCGAGCCCTGTGCATTCTTCCAGAACTTGTYTATCCATCAGAATTCTTCAGAAATCGCAGCTTTTAAGGTAGAGTGATAGTTTCTTAGGCCTTGGATGAAACCAAAAGCCTGAAAGCTACTAAACCGTGGTCCTACACAACTTAGGAGAAAAGCTGGAAGAGGTAGAAAGAGAKATGGAAGAAATCTGGCAATATTAGGCAGGTTAGAGGGGCAGAATTTGAACKCAAAATGATTTAACAAGATAAACAGCTTCTAACTGTGTTATGATACTTTTGTTCTGATGCTGGTGTCTCTTGAAAGTGTTTGCCAGCTGATCCATATTCTCATCTACTTATTCTGTTGCATTATACATTTTTCCATTATTCTTGTGTTCAAATTTGGACAGAATATGCTTGAGATAGAGGCATCTTATATTCCGAGAATACTTTCTTGTGTGCTATGGCTCCACAATTACTGATAGATATTTACCTGCTGCATCACCCAGTGGGATTAGGTGGAGAGACATGACTACATTTTTGTTTCTTGAATAAAGGCCCAAAATAAGGATTTCCTAAACCCATTAGGCTTTCAGACTATTTACCTAAGAGAACTTGTAGCACACAGAATCTGCTGGTATTATATATATGTATTTAACAAACCTAAACTGTCAGAGAAAACATATACTAGTTCAGCACTGCTGATCGCAGCATCATTATTCTGGTTGAAGGACCCTTAATGCTGGATTCCTTGCATCTGTCAAACTCCCTTAGCCTTTTTGCTAGGAAGCATAGGATTCATCTTGATTGGGAGATGCAGAGCAAATTAAAGAGTGTTCATTTACCCAGTTTTGCCTACAACTTATCTTGAAAGATTTCAACAAAAATGAAATTCTCATTTTTCATCAGCTATGGTGAGTGGAGGAAAACTAAAGGCTTTCTTGAAGGTATCAGATGAACCCTCCAGATGTTGAGGAATTAAAAAATAGCTCTAATCTTATGTGCCTTCAGCAGGACTTTGTTGAAACCTCTTCAAAATCAAATGAAGCAACAAAGCCCTTAAATTTAGGGGCAGAAGTAGGTTTGCTGCATTTGAGAGCTGTGTGTGCCCTCTGAGTGTGTTTGATATTGTATATTTGTGAAAATGAAAGAGTGGATGGAAAAAAAGAAAAGGAGGAGGCAGGTTCTCCTGGAAGGAGCCTGGAGCAGGTTTGCAAAGTAGAAGCAGCAGGATCAGAAGAAGGAAGTAGGATCAGAAGTTTGAAAACCAATGCTAAGTTGCAGGCAAACTTTATCAGTAATGAAATACTGGTTCTATGTTAATCTATAAAAGATGTGATGCAGACTACATACATATCAACATGTCTGGAGATTTTATTTGCCCATGAAATATATGTGCCACAGGCAAAAAATACCATTAGCTATCCCACTGGCCAGCTTAAAAGTGCACACACAAATCATCTATTAATACATTGGTGTATCAATAAGATATTAGTACAGGAAAATCTACTTAAACTGTTTAGATTGCACTGTGAAAAGTTGCATTGGGTATTTCAACTAGTACCTTAAAAATACAGCTAAGGACAAGTCCAATTCATCATTGTTCCAGAAAGTGGCTCAGAATAAGATTCAGTGATGGTTTTCAGAGTATAACTTGCCCTTGAACGAACCAAACCATCAACTGAATTACAACCTGTTGCTGACAGTTCTCATCAGCAACAAATTATGGTGCTTTCCTTGTCAGTTATATGTCCAAAAAGGAGCAGCAATTCAGCCGTAGAAAACAGTCGTTGTGAACTCTGCCTCCCTCCTTAGCACTGCATGCCCTTGAGATGGATTCAAGCAACAAATCAATAATGAGCATTCTTGGGACAGCCCGAYACCTAGGGTCCTTTGCTGTTCTTGTGGACACCTGGAATAGATGATTAGCATGAACATTTCAGGAAGGATTCCTGACTCCTAAATATAACCCTTCTCAAGGATAAGCACCTYCTCTAAGTGGGCCATCAAGACTTTCTCTAAAATCAATTGGGAATTGATTCAAAAGGCAAATTAGTACCAATTTCAGTGGGCACAGAAATATAGATAGGATGACTCAATGACTCGACTCAATGACTTATGGATCTCTGTTTACTAGGGAAGCTGAAGTGGACAACTTAAACTAGATAGTCTTTTAGGTGCTTTGAAATGATACATGATATATATATTCCTATATGACCCTTCCAAAACTCCTGGATTTTTTTTTAAAACTCCTTATAACTGTTAAAAAAGAGCAAATTCTCTTGTTTGTATCTAGGATCTATATAAATCTATACCAAATAGTTGAGAGAGCTTTCTACTCAATGACTTATATTCTAAACTARTAAGTTTCTCAATATAATTTTTATAGTTAACCTAGTTTTGTTTTTGAATTGGCCCAGGTATGTCATCAGACAAAACTCTTTTGAGTATAAACATGGCAATTGCACTACCTCCTATATTTCTTTTGCACTGTAATCCCTCTTGGAAACTGCTAGTTGTATGTGCATGCAGGACTTCAAATTAGGGACAAGGTTTCAAATGGTACTTAAATGCTTTAGGTACACAGGGATACAGGTTGAAAAATTATTTCCAGTCAAATATTTCTGATAAAATGGAGGAAATATAAAAATATTTCATGTCTTCAATTTGTGTTTACCCATCTGTTAAAGAAGCAGAATGAAATTGTAAAAGTCTCCAGTGTTTCAAGTATGTCATGTTAAGTGGTTATATTTTGACTGACTTACAAATTACTTAAATATTGTTTTTAAATCCTAAATTTTGATTGACATGCCTTCTAATTGTACTGGAATTGTAAGTGAAACTTTTGAGAAGTTGTTTTTTTATGGGTTTTAAGTCCCGAAACAAATGCTTGGGGATTTTAAATAACACTTTATGGTTTAAATAGAAATTTCCCCAAAATGTTGATTTGGTACGAAACTGGAACGGGAGCTGTTTACACAGCTCCAGGATGCACTGGAATTTTATGGGTCCTCTGGTAAATGCAATGATGAGAGAAAATGATTCATGTTAAACCTCTCATTTAACTTCTAACCGTAATGTAAGAGATTACATTAGTATTGCTTCTAAACAATGTATAAACACCAGGGTAACGTTGTGTGGAGCCTGCTCAGGGTAATTAACAGGTGTGAATAGATGTTGGTTGGGCCAAGCCTCCCGCTGAGCAGTCCCTTGTCAGCTACAGGCTGCTCCCCTGCTGTCTTAMAGCTTCTAAATGAGTCAATCCCACTTTAATGTAGCATTTTACACATGTTAATCMTTGGTACACTTGTTTATTTTTTAAAGCAGTTGAGGAAATAACAGTGGGGGAAAAAAATAGGGCTTCTGATTACAGTACACTGCTCCAGCCTTGGAGCAGTTTGGTGCGGTTCAATTTAAAGGAAATGCTGTAGTAACTTGTAGGAGCATCACTCTGACTCCTTAGCTGAAAGACCAAAACATGTTCTGAGGTCTGGAGAACCGTAAATCTGCCCCATTGGGTTCTAACTCATAATTATACAAGAAAAATACAAAGACTCCAGGCAGGCCTATGCAGTTCTGTTTCTACAGGCTGAGCTCTAAAATGAAATTTTTTATTTTGCCCTTGAAATTCCCATAAGTCTTTGCCAGTCTCAATTGGTGTCATCTGTAAAGATGTAAGCACAGTCCTGAGCTGAAAAGTTTGCGTGATTAGAAAATCAAATAAAATAACTTATTGAAACTTAGATGTGAAATACTATTTCTCCAACAATAGAATTTTTTTCTCCTTTTGATTGTGCCTCTTGTCTTTCATGTCATTAAGYGCCTCTGCGTAACACTTTTCCATAAATGTTTCTAGTTTTCCTACTATTAATGTTTAAATTCAGTTGAGCAATGTCTGGGCCAGAAATAAAATCAGGATATACTAGATTTTTTTCCCCTCTCATATTTCTTTCATATAATTGTTACACTCAAAAATCGCTGCAATTGGTTTTACATTTTTAAGTGACATAGTACAATTTAAAGTGTTAATCTACTTAATTGTTATTTTAGTTTATACAACCAAGATGATAAAAGAATCCATTTATTATGAACATCAATGCTTTAAAGTACTTTGCATATCTCTTTTGTTCCTTGTTAAGATACGTCTGAATAATTCCATAGAAGGATGTTTTACAAGTTTAAAACCAGAAAGAGCATTAGATATGTGATCTCTTGAATAAAATGAAGAATTTTAACCACAGAATCCAAAAATTTCTCCAACAAGGACAAGGCATTATATATAATCTTTGACCTTCTTTTAACARGGCATTGCGACCATCACTTACCCTTGGATTTCTAACTTAGTCTCATTGTGCTGATGACTTTTTCTGCCACCTTAGTAAATTCAGTCTGAAGCTTACAAATATAGATAAGTGCTATTGTTCTTTTATTTGCCCGCAAGCTACCGTAACACCAGTAATTTAATGTGGCTGAAAGCCTGATATTTAGCCAATGTGTGGGCAGATTCCAGGAAATCTGCTTTTCATCGGTACCTCTGGCACACATGAAATATTGTTTTTTTTCTGATTTGGAACTGAAAATGGGCTTTCTGTACTCCAGTGTAGTTAAAAGGCTTCTCCTTTCTTTTTCCTTTCAGCACACAGCAGCATATAACACAGCAGAAGAGGTGAATARTCATTCAATGGAAAAATTAGATATTGAAGCAAATTAAATGCATTGTCCTTTTCTATTAAGTATTTTATCTTAGATATTATTATTTGTTGGACAATGGGAAAAGAACATACCTTTTTATATGAACAAAAAGAGATACTGAGTTGCTATTATGCTCAGATTTCCAGTTCTGCAGAGAAAATACATATTTAAGACACAGTCGTAGTCTTTTTTTTTAATTCAGTGCTAATTATTAATGGACATTGTATAGTTTAGACATAAATTGGCTAGAAGACTGTAACATGGACAAAGCACTCAAAGCTTCTTACTAAGATTTAAAACTGATGTAAATGAGGCCAAAGATATTCAATTAGGGAGCTGAAATCCTCTTACTAGTGAAAATTCTCTCTTTAGAAAGCAGCTTTTGGTTTGTTTAATCAGACTTAAATGTAATTGTACCATTGGAATGTTTAAATATTTGTTAATATATAAAGTTATTTTTCTCACCTCTTCTTTTCTGTTTGATCAGGGTCTATCTTCCCTTTTAGTGTTTCTCATATAAACACATATAAACTCATATAAAATTTGCACAGGCGAAGAAAAAAATCTAGATGGTAGCAATATTCAGATAAGGTACAAATGTAATATTTTATGGATTACTACTTAGAATGGCAATTGTTGAATGCATCAGTGCTGAGCCCATCATATCTAAATCCACCATATTGAGGCTCTTGGACCACATCCTACCAGAAGGAAGGTTTCATCACTTTATAACAGTCCTGTAGAGACCATTATGCCCATGAGATTCATGACCACAAAGCATGTCATTTCCCATTTCCCATGGAAAATCCTGAGGGTGGCTACCTCCATCTAAATCTTTCCATCTGTGCAGCCTTTGAGGTATGAAGATACCTTAAAGTGGCATAATCAATTCTGAGAGAAGAATCACTTTGATTTCTCCCTCAAAATTATGCCCTTTCCAGTTTGTTTAGTACTTGGGTTAASACAAACCAGACTAATGCCATCATAACATGGCAATTCTCTCAGCAGAAGTTGGGGCAGACTTGCAAAGTTTTTGGGTGCTAGTACAATTGCAGTATCTGTGCTGCTGGGTGCCCTTCTGCAGTTCTCCTTGGATGTCTCTGCACAACTGCTCCCCAAGAGCCTTCACTTAATCAGGCAATGCTGCCTAATGGCTTTCATGGGGACCAGAGGCAGCTCTGTCTGTCTTTAGCTAGATGTGCAATTTGATAGTTGTTGGTACCTACATAGAGCAAAATGGAAAGGAAAAGGAAAGCCTGTGAAGATAGACAGGTATCCATGCCTATTAAAGACATGCATTAAGATGGCATCTTCAAGCCATCAACTAGTTCCATGAGAAACTTGAGGATAGGCTGAACATTAGGATTTTTCTCTTCTGACTTTTGTGTTCCTTAGTATACCTGTTGGGTATCATGATGATGACTTAATTAAAGAAATAATGAGAGGAGAAACTTCTATTCATTCTAATAAAAGTACTTGATATTAAGTAGAAATTCTCACCTTTCATCAAAGAACTTTACTAATATTATTGGGYGCTGCAATATAAAGTCTTTATTCATAACACTAACACGAACTCCATGTGTAGCTGATATTGCACATGTATCCCTCACCTCCATAAAATAATCCTGGCTACCACTTCTAAGWAAGAATACCACGTGATCAGTGTTTCTCTGTGCATGGTACATACTAGTATCTCTTTTGAAGGAAAACAGCTTCCTTCATATGCATTGAAATCCCTTCATTATAAATTTGAGAAAACTCTTTTTGCGTTTTGCCATCTTACTGTATAGAGAAAGAACTTAAACGATTTATGTTTTTCTTGAATACATGTACTCTATAATCAGAGGATAATAATATAATAAAGGTACTCCACACTGTTTCTTCAAGGCCAAATATTTTGAACTCTTGGAGAGTATTCATACTGAACAATTTTTCTAATCCCTTGATATGTTCTCTGTACGATTTGAAGAATCATACAGAACATATGCATTAGATAATGATATATGTTATACAGTTATATAATTATGTGTTTATATATTGGGACTGACACAGGACAAAGCTTTTGTCAATGGCTTTTCTCAACATAATATTCATGTATAGTGGATATATTAGCATACATGCATTATATGCTCACCATTATATAACGTCTTAAGCTATTGTGTGTGTGTTTATATGTATACATTATATGTGTGTATATATATGTACATATATACGCACATTGTCAAAAGTATGTGTGTATTCCCTCCCTGCTACTTTTTATCAGTGGTGTTACTATCAACTCTTAGTATGCCTGTGCTTGTGTGTATATATAGTACCTTCCAACTATTCAGAAGTGACTTACCAGTAATGACTTATATGTGAAACTGATATCTCGTTTAGCATCACCACCAAGAGATATTGTGGGAAGATATTTCCCTGGCTGAAATTGTATTGATAAGGTTTCTTGTGGTCAAAACCATATTGAATATTATTAAACATTTAGACAATAATGAAGGACACTTGGTGTTAGAAAACAGACACTTCCAGCTTGAGTTTGGATGCTACTTTCTTAGTAATAGCAGCCAAAGCAGAGTATCTGTGGTATCCAGAAACACTTTTAAAATGGCAAAATACATCTGTGTGTGCATTTAGTGGTGCTCCTGTTATTTATGCATAGTTGTTTCTACATAATAACAATACCACCATTAGCAAAAATATTCTGCATCTCAAAGTCATCATAGCTGTTTTAACATATCCTACTTAATTTCAAAGCTCTTTCTCCAGTTTTCTTCTCACTTTCTCATCTGGTTAAGTCTATCTGTGCTCTGGAAGATGGGATAATAATTACTGCCAAATATGACCATGAGAAAACGGATAGAGAAATTTTGTCTTTATTAAAGAATATTTTCCCAAAATTATGATTGTCTTTTATATCCATACTAAGACTGGGCACTTTGATTGGAAAATAGTTAATAGCTGAATTTGGAAGATAATAATTGGGGAGAATGGAAATATTCTAGCTAGAATGTATCTCTGAAAAGACTGAAAATACTTAGGAGAATCTCAGTAAGTTACCGGCTTGTTGTCATATTTGTAAATAAACAGAATTATTTTTATAATATTTCAGCARTATGTGACATTTATTTTTGCTGGAGATCTCGAATGAGCTCAAAGAACAGCTTTAKGGCTGAACAGTGACTATATAAATATAAACACTGAGACAAACAGGCAGATTTCCTCTCTATATCATAAGAGCACATATTGTACTTCTGCCAAACTCGCAAGCTTTACATACATACAAGAATGCCTTTTTTTTTCTTTTTTAAGGAAAAAAAAAAAAGGTAACTTTATGTGCGTCTAGATTTTTCTTGGAAGAGATGTTTCCAGTCTGGACTGCACACTAAAAGAAAAAAAAAAGCTATATGAATAATAGCTTGGCACATCCATTGTTTAAAGTTGCCATGTTGCACAGAGGTAATTGAGTGTCCCATTCCAACTCAATTTGATTTACTGGGGCAAGCAGAATTCCTAACTGTAGGAAGAAAAATATAATTTTCAGTACTTTCAATGTAAATCAGTTTAAATATAGAATGTTTTGGAATGATATTTTGGATTGGAGAGGCTTGTTTGTTTTCTGTATTTTGGCAAGGGTGTTCTCCAGCAAATTTGTTTCAGACAATGAGTCCTGTAAGTATTACTATGGATACTGAGGAAAAAAACCTGATCTCATCCTTGCTATACTGGATCAGCATATTTTTGGATCCTGGCAAAGCCAAACTGAGTTTGTGAAAATTGACTGAGGTCTGATCCATTTTTACTGCAGGATTGAATTTGAGCATTTGTTTATGAAGCACTTCATGCTAGACTTCAGAAGCTCCAGGTGACTTTTACTGCAATCCATACCCATTCTACAGTCTTGGACGGGGGGTAGAGGAATGAATTTATTTGACATGGCAAAGTGATCATAAGCATAAGGGGGAAATTTAGTCAGGTGATGTAGTTTTCCAGATTCCCTCATGAGGCTAGGAAACAACTCGATCAGGAACCAATTCAGAGTATACTTCATTCAGAGTGCAATTACTTAAGTTCTTAAAACTCCTAGTTGAGAATAGCCCAGCTAGGGACTTGTCTCTTCTCTTGCTCCAGATTTATTCAAGACACATCTGCTTCCCAGGCTAACCATTGTAATTACCTTGTCAAGATATGTAGATATTTTTATACACCAAAACGTCACTGAGTGCTGCTCTTGTAGAAGATCCCTAAGGGCAGCAAAGTCTGAATGTTGAATTAAAATGGAAAGATAGCTCTGGAGATGGAAAATCAAAATTAGCAGTCCCGGAACTTTGAACGTGCAGAACTCAATATATATGTGTGTTTTACTGCTCTTTACACACCTACTGAGAAATGCTGATATGTAGATTTCCTCGATGACATGGGCTCTGCATGTTAGAGTAGACCACCATGCCACTTCTTAAGCAGATCTCTTGGTTTGCTGACTCAAGATTTGCTTGTCATCTTGCCCAGGACTGATTTGTTTTTAGAAAGACTGGAGAACTATGCTTTAGTTACATCTAGATGTGGTCTAAAACAAAAGAACTAACAGATAGGAATCTCAATGTTTATTCCAGGCCTAGAGAACAAGATTTCGAAGTGGCATTTAACAGCCAATCTGCCCTATTCATATATGCCTTTTCTGAGGTCAATTCAAAGAGAAAACACTTCTTTCTGATAAGAAAGACCCAAGTCAGCCCTAAATTTCTGCCTGTACCAGCCTCTAGAATGGAGCAATTAACACAGGAATGAAGAATAGATTTGCTCTATTCTCCATCTTGTGGTTCCAGAAAATACTTTTCCATAGGGTCCTGTGTAAAATCCACAGCTGAGTTCATAACATTGAAGCAGTATCTCTACCAGAAGCGATAACTCAGAAAAATAAATTGCAGAGCAACCTTGCTCGCACTGCAGAACATAATTCCTACATATTTATTGGAAAAAATCTTAGTGGAAGGTTGATTCTGGTAATATATGTGTTAAAGTGGTACCTTTGTATTTTTGTGGTTACAACACTGGTTGTGAGCTAGGAACTGCTACTGCAAGGCAATAAAACTGCTGTTTTACATTTACCATACTGAGGTGGCAGCTAGCTATAGGGCAAAAATATCATCAGCATTAAACCTTCAAAATTTACCACAGTGACTAGTAAACCAAGCTCTTGCTATTACCAGAAAGTACATTTTTTCAGAGTAAACTGGATTGCTTGGGKGTTGGATTCTCTTATCTGAGTCTGCACAATCTGTTTAAATCATGTAACCAGTGCAGAGGCCTGTGACACCTGCAAGTTGCCACTGCACTATGCAAAATGRAATTAATATTATTGTGCTTGAACTCAAATATAAGGATACAAAAACAGTGTTGCTAACAGTAGYATGTATTTTGTAATGCTGTGACAGCATAGACAGACCCCATGTATAAGCATTTTATATAAGTGTGAGAGCAATGTGGCTACCAATAAGGGCCACAGAYATGTGAAGTAATTATCAGATTGCATGATTATCCTGTGATTAATAGACCTAGTAGCWTTTTTAAAATTTAATACTGACAGGATTGTGGTTGTAACTGTTCTTCTAAATTTGCCCAGTTTTTCTTCTAAACGCCTCCATCACAGTGATATCTAACTGCCTCACCGAAGCACATTTTCTAACTTACATTCAGGTGCAACAAAAATACTCTCCAGATTTTTTTTCCCCAATTCCTATTAAATTTACTTAACTTCATTAGTCAGATATACATATTTTCATATTGGACCATTCATATGAGCACAACCAAGAGCTGTACTTTCTTTCCAGATTTCCTAATTCATTCTTAGTGGCAGTTAACCAAAATAATAGGTTCTATAAAATTCAGAAAAGTGCAAAAACAAACAAAAAAGTAGTCACCAGTGTTGTGATGATGATAATAGGAAAGATAGCAAAATGTGTTAACAGGTAATTCTTTAGCTACCAATTGTTTGGGCCATAGTGTTGCTGACATTTCTTTAACAAAGGCTGCCCTTGAGTAAATGAAGAKCCTTTATTCCTATTAGTGACAACTGTACTTGGTAAAGAAGATTACTGTATTATGCCTCTCTGTGTTAGCAGGCACAAAGTGTGAAGGCCAATAAATAGGAAAGTGGCTGTTTTGTAAACACAGGGGATATGGGATGTTCTCCCTCTACAGCTGCAGCTGTTTGAAAAATGTGTTTAATAAAGCATCACACATTTTTAAACTGATTACTGTTTTAAGACACAATTCAACAGCAAAGTTCTGAACCACTGAGCATAGTGGGAGGCTGTATGTTCAGCTTCTTAAATAAGTCATCAATTTAGGATGGTGGTTGGAAGACTATATAGAACTATGTTTTGTGCCTGTTTGTCCTCCCACAAAATATGTACAAGTATTTGCATGTATCATTGACTTTTACTGAATAGAATGACTGTCAAACACATTTTATCACATGTTTCTTATGACCACAGTTTAATGTAAAACTTAGACTCAGCTAAGTTTATCATGCAGCATGCACAGAAATGTTTTTGGWTTACGCTTAGAAATATGTTTTTCCAAATTCTCAATGTAAAAAAAAAAAACATAAGCCCACTTTATTAGAAGAGTAACAGGACAGGCAATTTGCAAAGAGAGTAGTATCAGCTCAGGGACAGATGGGATTTCTGGAGCTGTTGTGAAATAGCTTTTATTCTTACAGGTGCAGCCAGAGGTTCCTTAAGAGTGTTGCTCTTCAGGCCCGTCCATAGCATGCAGTACTTGTACAAATGAAGATCTAAGTTAATTTTGTTCCAATCTGGTTATATGTACAAGGCCTTAGAGCTTCAAAGCTGGAGTTTACTTCACTAACTGAAATAGTCTGTTTCYTCCTTTGGCCAGTAATTTTTGTCACTTAGATGACTCCTGTGCACAAATATGTCTGTYTTCCTTTGCCTATTTGGTGCTCACATTTATGTGAAATGCTGATACAATGCTTCTGACTATGCCATCACAATGTTGCAAAATAGTTATATGCTGTTGTTAGTAACACTATTTTTGTATGCTTTAGAGCATGYTAATAGTAACTATATCCTGCTTAGTGCAGTCATAATTTATAGGTGTCTCAAGCCTCTGCTTTGGATCCACTCTTGTTGTATTTCTTCTACCTTTGACATGCAAGATCATGTCTTCAGAGTTATTTAGATGTTTAATATCCACTGAGATGCACATTTTAAAACCGTGTCTTTGAATCTCAGATTTTGCAGTGTGGCTTCTTTTCTGAAGGACTAAATGATGCTACAAATTTAGCAATCTATCCTAGGATTCCTCTCACCCAACTTGAGCTCAGATTAAATATCTTATTTTTAGATGACTACTCCCTCATACTTTATCCATAGTTGGGAAGAGAGGCACAACAAGAAGTGATTCATCTCTTCTGAAAATAGATGTCTCAAGTAGGTGGGTTTCATCACAAGTATCCACAACTTCAGCTAAAAAAAGTACCTAAATTTGATAAGAAAGGACAGAACCATCTATGAAAGAGGATAATAAGGCTTTTGACCTTTGTAGAGCATACTGAAATGTATGTAAAATAAGACTATGCATTATATTGTTCTCTGTCATTTGGCATGTGCTAATGCTCCATTTTCATTTTTGTGCTGAATAAATCATATGCTCTGCTATTTTAAGAAGTGGATGAATGATACTGCTTTTTTATGGTCTCTAAAAAGGATCCATAATTAACCCTTACCCTATGTACAGACAATTAKTTGGGTAAAAGCAGATTTTCTATCAAACTGGTTCAAATCCAAAATGAATGTAGAGACTGAAAAAGTCTAATTCATTTGTTGTTTTGCCAGGACTATTGTTGCTACTACTGSAGTCTTTGATAACTCAGGATGTTTAGACAGAGGTTGCACATGGATTCTTTCTCACYAAATGAGCTATATGAAAAGTTGCTGACTTTGCACAGAGACTGGCTCTTAGAGAGGCTTTCAACCCGTTCTCTAAGCAGAAGCAGCTCAGATAAATGAGTTAGTTAATSCTAAGGCTGCAAAGGTTATTCTTCACTTGAAATAAAAGGCAAAGAAAGTGATAAAAATGTAGACAAGYTTTACAGGGGAGCTGATTCTTCTTCCTACATAAAACGAATAATTAATTAGTATCTAATGAATCCTAAGACAGATAATTCAGATTCTGCAAGGGTGAAAGTATTTATACTTTTATTTCTGACTTACAAAACATGAATAAAAAAACCCAAGTCTTAGGCAAATTCTGCAGTTCAGATATTACACTACCAAATCTCAAAAAAAAAAAAACAAAAAAAACCAAAAAAAAAACACCACTCCCTATGTTGCATTTCACATTGCATTCAGTTATCAGCGTTCCTTTTCAGAAAGAAGAGTGTCTAATTTTTCCTGTTCCAGCATAATGGTAAAACTGTTCTTGGCAGTTTTTCTGTTCTTTCTCTTGCAGTGCTTTCAGATTAATGCGTGAACACATCCTCAGATGAGAGCAAATGAGGCATTTTTAGGTACTATTACAGCCAATACCATTTCTTACTACACAATTTCTGCTTCTGAACAAGGTAGAATTCTTCATTTTTTCACTGCAGCTTGATTTGTTTGAGGTTTTGCCCTGTCCTGCTTTCTCTGGAAAATCCTGAGTGTGTGAGGGTGCCCACCAAATCTGGTTCAGATATTGTGTCAAACTTAGTGGATACTTGAGTAAATGTAAAGATGCTTCCTAAGTCAGATAAGAGTCTCCTGGAAATAACAAAATGTCACATTTCAACCTGAGCACCCATTTTAACCTTTCCACTCCTGTTAGTGTGGGAAGGTATGATTAGAGAACAAACTGGATTCGCAGGATGTAATAACACAAGGAGGAGTGGCAGCAGGCCTGGATGGCACGTAGTTCATTACGCACATCACATCCGCAAGCAGTGTCTGCAGATATTTCGGCTAAGGAATCAGCTATGTTGCCACTCTTTAATTTCTCATATACATACCACTCTCACTGTTCTTGCAAAGGGAATTAGTCATCTGGTGTTTCTTGAACTGAAAAAGTCCCATAATCTTTTCCTAGCTGTCATATATTGTCAAATGTATTCGTATATTAGACTAATCTGAACATAACTCAAGTTCTAAAACAGATTTTTAATGACTCAACGAGAACACAAATTGTGTGCTTTATGTCAGCTTCCAGTGAGAAAACAAATGATAATCTTTCATGGTTGCTTATTCTGGTAATTATTTATATTTGCTTGCTGTGATTTATTCATGRAAAAGACCATAGTCTTCACTCATGCACTGGTTTGTAAACACTTCTTTGATGCCTATAGAATTTGGCTAATATATGTGGTCTAACACCATTATATTGCAATGGGCAATAAAATAGTGGTAAAACAGCTGCACACACCTTTATAWAACTAATTCTGTTTACTTTATTTCAACTGTGAGGTTAGAGCTACCAAACTGTTTGATTAGCATCCAGACAGGAATACTTAATTAGACTTTCTGCTCATTTAGTTATATGACATTTTGAAGGAAAGTGAAGACTTTCAGCTTACACTAAAATTTTATTTGACATCTGAAAATATCAAAAAWAAAAATCCTCCATTATTTAGTCATTAAGTAAATGTTCTTATTGATTTAATTTTCTCATGTGAAAAAAAGAGAGAAACAAATAACTTAATGAGAATACTGCATACAGTTACCTTGGCAACAAAAGTTGCACAAATCGCAGAAGTGTAGAATCTTTTAAATCCCTTAAATATATAATTTCTTAAGCTCAAAGCTCTTTGCATATCAATTTTAATATAAAGAGATTATTTTCTTGGCAGTACTATATCAAGTGTAATAAATTGAGATTTACCCTGTTAGCATATATTGAACAACTGAGCATATTCTGCTCTTAAAAAAAAGGAAAAAAGTTATCATGACATCACAACATCTGTTGGCTATCTTACCTAGGTAATGGTCCCATGATGACCCATATGCTCACCATAATAAGAATCAGCATGCTATTAATTGGAAACAGAGGCCTTATTCAGGCACCAAGCCACTGATATATGCTATACTTCTGAATCATTCTGAATTTCAGATAGGCACATTAAGTATCAAGGTTAGAAATACTCATGAAAAGTAAGCATCAGAGAGGGGGTGGTGATGAAGAGGCAACTTCTGCATTTGACTAATGCATTTGGGGAAAAGCAAAGGGAAGACGATGCTGCCTAGTGCCATTGAAGGAAAGATTGTGTTGGCCTTTGGGTGTTAGGCTGCTTWTCAGTCAAGGTTAGAGACAGAAAGATGAACTAGCTGATCTCCCAAAGTTTCTTCCAAGTTTATTTTATATGACTGATATGCTTGACTGATATGCTTGAGGAGTTTCTCTCTGTTTGTCTTATCTACCATCTCTCTCTGTAGTTATTCTACCTATCTTCTTTTTTTCCCCTCCTTCAGATACTCCAAAAGAGGAAAATAAGTTAAATAAAAAAAACCATTTAATATTAGCAGCCTATCAAGTTAAAACTGAAGTTAACAAGGCTTTTGCCCTTCTTTCACTGAGAACGAGACTCAGTTGAAAAGTTCATTATGGAATTGTCATCTTGATGATGTCCTCGCTATGCATATATTTTAAAAGGCAGAAAGAAAGAGAAAACCTATGCCAACATAATTCCAACAGAAAAAAAAAAATCACTTAAAAGACTTCTTATCCCCCGCCTATACCTCTAAGAGAATGAATTCTTTCTCTGCTGAAGAAGGCTTGTTCTACTCCGTAATATTATCTTTGTCCCCAGGGTAGTCTCTGACTTTCAGAGTCTGACAGCTTCATCAAAGTTTTCAGATTGCATTTTTTCTCTGTTTCAAAGCAGAAAATTTTGCTAACCTCTCACTGGAATCAGGTCACCAGCAGTTCTCAGCCGCTGAACCCCAGTGCTGATAAGGTTTTCATGTAGGTCTTTTCACACTAGCAGTTGGTATTGTCTTCATTTTTTTAGCCAAATCCGTTGCAACATATTTGGGTGTTTGAGTCAGCAATAATCACCTAGACTTGAGTGGGATAAAAAATGACAGTCATTTGGTTAATAATTTTTTTTTGAGAGAGAGAGAGATAGTTGTGTCAAATAATATACTAATACACTGAAAGATGCCACTACTGATTTAATGAACATATATAATGTGGCTTCTGACACCTTTGTGTGTGCGTGTATGTCTGTGTAGAGTTCACTGAAAGGCAATAGTCATGATTTCTATCTGCTTACGGTCTTCTAAAACTCTGAATAACAAAATATTAAATTCTATGACTGGAAGAAATTTGCCAGTTCACAGACTCAAGAAATTTGTCTCATGTGCACAGCAGGATTGTTTTCACTTGGTCAGGTACACTAAGAGAAATCTGCTGCAATTGTAAAAAAAAATATTGGGGATGGGTTGCTGACTGAAAATCATGCAGAGCACCAATGACAGAAATGAGTCTTTTGAAGTTTCAACAGAAATGAGTCTTTTGAAGTTTCAATCAGTCTTTCTGAAATGACATTTCAGATGAAATTTACCATATTGCCACACAAGGAGACAGTCCTAGGCACTCCCAAAACAGATAGGAACGTGACAAAGTCACCTCTAGCTCATTTGTGAGTTGTGACTCAGTGAGAATTGTCATCTTCACTATCAACAAGCTTGTTGAGGTACTTCAGAGTCTTGCTGAGTATTCAAAGTCAGCATTTTAATACTTTTACTTCTTTGTTTCATTTTTAAATCAAATAGTGCGTTCCTGTGATTTGCACAGTTATTATTATTGACTGGGACTTTAAACCAGAGCCCATAGTCTAGAACATAGAATATACCTTGCCTTGGGGCTTAGCATGACTGGCTTAACATAAGAAATAAGCAGAACAGTCAGGATATCTACAAAATTGTTTGTAATTCCAGCCTGTGTACATACATGGTAAGTTCTGCTAAACAAACTGCATAATTAAAATGGGTTCAGATAATACATACTACTATATAAACACAGACAGTATTTCATTCATGAAGAGTATATATCTGCTATAAAATTTTTATTTCAAATACCCATCCTCTACCTTTGCAAATATTTAAAAAATGATTTTTTTTTCCCACGTCTGCATGCAAAGCCTAGTCAGGCTACTTGAAAGCACATACCTGATACTATTTCTTCTGTGTATATAGCTTTCATATTGGGCATTATTCTTACCATTTGCATGTGGCAGACATTGAAAAGTAAATGCATATGTGTTTGCAATGGAAAATTGTATGCTCAGAACATTTGGCAAATATTTGAAAACAAATCTCTTGTTTATGACGTTTGCTGTAATCTTTTTCACCTATCACTCATAACTTATCAATTCATTCTATAATTTCTTTCTTCATTTCCTTCTTTGCCATCATATTAAAGTTCTCAATCTCACCTCTGAAGCCCTGCAGAATTCTCTGCGAGTTTATATCTCAGATCTCACTGCATCCTTTCTCATCTTTTTTGAGCTGCTTCATGATGTTACTACTTTATTTTATTTTCCTACTGTCATAATCAAATTTCTGCTATGCTGTCCTGCATACAGAAAGCAATGCATAAATCTCTGGTCTGGCACGTTGGGGGCAAGACTGAGTATTTCATATCTCTGCACTGCAGGGGGAGAAATAAGAAAGAGTTGTTGTAATGTTAAAATTACACATGTAAAAATAAGGGGTTTTGACCAAAATACAAAAGCCAATCTTGTTGTTTGTTTGTTTGTTTGTTTATGTGTGTGTGTGCTTTATTAGGAACAGCATCTGCTGTGCTTGGGTTTCCACTCTTGGGAAAACACTTATTACACAGCAGTGGCTTACTCTCCGTGGTGAGTGAGTGTGAAATATAACTTAGAGTTTTAAAAGGAAAGAACTTTATGCTGGATTCTTAATGTAGGAAAATATGACCATGTCAGACTGGATGACTCACAAAATATTGAGTGATTGCATTTAGGTTATCAATCTAATGTACGGCAACTAGTGGTGACTAAGCATAGCACTTATGAAATAGCCACCAGATGGACTATACAAAATCATTTGTGTGTCAGTCTAGATGTTAACTGACAGGTATCCACTTCACAGGAACCTGCCATTGAACTTGGCAGCAATTTGCAATTGGCAGTCTCAGAAGAGAAGCCAAGGCTGAAAAGAGGAGCCTGGAAAGCATTGCAGATTTTTCATCAGCAAAGCTGTGCTCCAGTCGAGACTGCAGTACAGTTTAGAAGTCCAGTGGCTCTGCTACACATATTTGATCCAGAAATGTATTATTTCTGTCTCCAGGTCTGCAGGTTGGTGCTGACTGCGTTACTATCTCCGCTTCGTAGTGTGACTCATGTATAGAAATAGATCACAGGCTGTGGAATACTCATACATTAACAATCACATTTAGGTGCCTAAATTAGAAAATTAATCTGCATATGTGATCTCTGTAGTGAATGAAATGAGAGAAGTTTTTCCAGAGTAAAATTCAAAGCAACTAAATAAATTTCTGAGTTGGGGGACTGACTCACTCTGGATTGTAAAGGGAACCTACAGAGATTAACAGGCTAATACGAACTAACTAATTTAAGGGCTTAAAATTACAGCTTCTTCTTTTACATCAGAATGACTATTTTAAAAATCATAAAGTTAATTGCAAATTTATTTTCATATTTCCTTAGAGCCAGATTTTGCTGAATATAAAGACATTCAGTTCCATAAGAATGTTTCAGAATGATTTTATATTGGTAGCTCTAGACAGTGGCCATCAGCTGGTGTAAAATTGATATAACTTTCTCTCATGACTGTTTAAGGAATATAGGAGAATGGAAAATTTGGAATGAAATTCGTTTAACAACTATACTTGCTGTTTATAAGCTGAATAGTCAACTAGTTTATTTTAGTTATGTGTTGTTTAGCTGGACAAAACCTAGAAACAGCAGAAGCAATGTCCTTCTCAACTTTTGCAGAGATAATAACCTTCACTCCTCCATAATTGATGTTTGAGGCCATAATATGCATCCTGGTACAAAAAGCCAATAAATAATAAAGCAAACGCTAAGTCACTTCATTTCTTTACTCCTCACCCTTTCCAGAAGATATTAAGTATCAATGCATCATGCAAGTCTTCAAGTGGCTGTTTCTCTTGCAGCACAAACTCAGTAGCATAAAATAAATTCAGTGAACTGTGGCAGCACTTATATTACTCATATGCAAACACAAATCAGCTTATTAGTAATAGAGAAATCAAGATTAACCTAAAGTTTTGTATGTAGTCTACACCCAGTCCTTTAGGGGAAAAATGGAGTTTCTTTAAATTTAGTTATTATAACAAGCATAAAATGCTATGTGAAAGTTTGACAAACCATGTGTGTATTAGACTCTGGTGTATACAGGTTTACCCACCAGTCTGACCAAGCCTGCACGAAATCASCAAGTGCTGGGGCACCCAAGCAGATGCAAAAGGTGAGAGGAGGACAGTACTGCAGCCTGCTGGCTGCCCAGCTCTGTAAGTCCTGAAGTGAGGGGAAAGTATAAGCATAGGAGGAGGCTAAGATGTCTGCAAGATGATAGGATCAGTGTCTTGCAATTGGACTGAAAATATCTAAGGAAAAAAGGTGGGCCATTAGAGTACAAATCCCATGAAAAAAAAACAGTATTTCCTTGAATAACCTTTCTGCTGAATCCTAACAATTACTTATCTCACAAGCAGCTGGAAAGAGTCTGTGTCTTCTGTACCTCTCCTTGGTGAACCACTTTGGGTATCTGTTTCATATCTGTTTCATCTGTTTTCATTTTCAAAAATCTTCTCCAAGTTCTGGATGTCAACAAAGGGAACTTGATGTTTGTGGCTGTACTTAGCTGGACACGTTGTTGCAGAAGGCAAAGTTTTTGTTCCTATTGCCTTATTCTCAGAACTTTATTTATTTGGGGGAAAGTGAAAAAAAAAAAAAAAAAAAAAAAGAATTTGCCTGAAGAAATGGTGACAATTGTATAGTCAGACGAATTCAAGTAGATGCAGAAGGCGCCTTTAGCAAGGAATTAGATCTTTTCTGTAAGGATACTAGATTTTTTTTTTTTCTGGTTGTACATAACATTCCCTTGGGTACAGAACTCAAGGAAAGAAGAATGACCTCAATGAAATAGCTTCTGCATAGAAAAGCAGTGATGGGCAGGGGGAAAATTTCCACAAAAAAAAAAAAGGTGCTGAAATCCCATTTTGACTGTTTCATTCATTACATGTTGCATTGTTTCAAGCTTGTCAAGGAAAAACATACCACCAGAGGATTCCAGTATGTCCTTACTATCCCAAGAGCAATCTCACATGGTATCATTTGTGTTTATCTTGCACATGACATCTATTGCTGTAGTGGTTTTAATAATTCCCTGAGGTGAAATTGGATGACAGAACCATCCATTTAAACTGTCAGAAAAAGAAAAATCAACACATTTATGATAAGTGGATAAGAACTTTCTTGTTTGTTTTATACTTGACATTTGGTTTATTTGATAATTTCTACTGTACTAGCCATTGGTGGGATCAACTCATGACACTATCTGCTTCATCCTCTCTGCCTAAAACTCAGTGTCTAATTAAGGAGCTTTAATTTATAGGGCTTTTCTTAATTCAAATTTCTCAATCTTCAGCTTAACTAAAGTTCAAATTCAGATTCATCTGAAAAGTCTCTCTTACATTCTGATACATAATACATTGATCCTAAGAAATCTAGTGGGTTTTTTAAGTCAAAATTGTTTGGATTTCAGGGTGCTTATATACTGGAGTCATGAGTATCAATAAAAAAAATTAGATAAGGATATGTGAAATAAATTCACTGAATTCAGATTGGGTTTGTGCTGCAAAAACTTCATGTCTGTATTGYAAGCACAGATTTTTAATTATAAATGATCTACTCATTCATCTTGCATTTTATATTTTATGATTTGCTACGCTTTTGTCACTTTTCTTTTATCCTCTGCATTCTGTTGAACAAAGATCTGATCAGTCAATTTGCTTTTATTTCTTTCATGATTACTGTTACTGCTGATACTAAAACACTGTTACTACTGAAGTTGCATTCTTTCTATTACATGATTTATTTTATCCATGAGTTATGTTCTATCTAGTAGGTAATAAACGGGGGTATGGTCTGCTGTTCTCTACCAATTTGTACAGAGCCTAGGACAGCAGGCCTAGAATTGATTGTGACCCTTGGTATTACTCCAATGGAAATATGAGCATATTTTATGTTTGCAGAGCTATAGGGAAAGCCGCTTTTTCTTGGCTTGCTAGCTGAACAAGACAAACAAACAAGGAGACAAAGGTTTTTCAGGTCAAACAATTCAACCTGAAACTGAATGCTGCTTCTTTAACCTTCTAAAAAGTCAAATGCTTAGACTAAGCAACATGGGCTCCATCTATATTCAGTAGAAACAGGTCTGTTGAGGTGATGATTCACTTGGCTATGTTGGACACATATATAAAGCCACACTTACAGATAAGTCTCTCACTCTGGCTCTTTTCAGTGACTTTAGAGCTAAGGATGAAAAAGACTGTTCCTAGAGGTACATATAGACCTAACACAGTATTTATATAAATAACGCTATTTATCAGTCCAAAGTTCTGCACTAAATACTTCATGTTTCACAAAATTTCATATTCACAAAATGTATATTTCACTTGCAGCCCAAGTATATGCTAGATTTCCGTTTTGGAAGAAACAACCCACTATTGATATTTTTCATCTTCTTAAAAGGTTTGGGACGTAGACTTGACAGTGAAGTTATTGATAGGAACTGGTAAAGGACACTTGTTCTTGAGCAAGTGTCTTAAAGGTGGCTTTCAAAGAAGTAGGAGGGTGTCTAAAGGAAAAAGGTTATTTTGTGAGTCCTGAATCACACTGCCATAAGATTTGTTTTCAAGGCAAAACTAGTTTCCAAGAAACCCTGTGTTTTCACATTTATTTTCTCAAAAACTATAATTTTATTAGCCATTGGACTGAAATGAAGAAGATATTTTACCACTTACCATAAATTAAACATATTTAGCAACTGCAGTATGGTGAATTGCATACATACAGCTGGGGAAGTCATTTTATGTGTAACTGTTGCATGGCAATACAAACATATGCGACCAAAAGAACGTTGGTTTGTTATATAAAAATGTTCTGACAGCATCATCCATGCCAGGGTTCATGATACAATCCTAAATTACTTTTTTTTTTATTATTATTATTCTTGCAAACTAGCCAAAATGTTCAAATAATGTTTCTTCCAAAGGAAGCAAAAGTATCACAACATATGAAATGTCTAGCTCATAAGATAGAAATTATCATAATGATAAAGACTTTGAAAGCCTGAAAGCAGCATGATAACAGTAATTACATATGTTCATATGTATTGCAGCAAAGACATTTGCAGAATAGTAACTGAATCCTAAGTATATGTGATCAGAAGATGTTTCTGTAATGCTGAAATGATCTATTCTGGACATAGACTTCCTCACAAATTTACTTCTAATAGTGGAGGCTGGCTCGAAATGCTGCAGTAGTGAGCAGTTGAGCATTTATTTCAAGATAGCAATAATTTCAGGCAGATGAAGATAAACCAGTGCTATAATGACCAAGAGCATTTTTGCCAGCTGGTTACTGTTATGGTTTAAAAAAATAAACCTATGACATACTGTATTCCATATGTGCTAGGACTAGTTAATCTATCAAAGCATAAATATTTGTCTGGTTCATATGTTCCAAGTTAGCTGTTAAAGTAATAAATAGACAATAATAATAGTTTCAAGAAAAAAAAAGAATTTGGTGGCTTGGCCTTGAGATTCCTTACACACAGAGATTTCACGCAAGTGCTATTTTACTTTAGCTGTTTGGGATGGTGTGGAAGCAAATGACAAGTCAATGTCCTGAATCAAGTGGCTCTCCTTGAGCCTCCCAGCATCCCTTCCACTTGGCTCTGCCATCGCTCAGCTTTATTCCGACAGAGCAGAATAAAGTATGTGGATGAAACTCACCAAAGAGCTGGTACCTTATCTCAGAAGGCATCTGGAGACTCTTGAAAGCAAATTCAAATAGTTTGGTAAAGTCTCTATCAACCTTTTCAAGGATCTCTCTCCTTCATCTTTCCTTACCTACATAGCCAAAACTCAGAATACAAAATTCAGCTTGCTTTCAATGTAAATATTGTGTATTTTCACAGAGATTGATTTGATAGCTTACATAAAGCTGATTACAGAACAGACCCTCCTTCCACTGCATTTAATATGCACTACACAACACACTTAAGTTAAAGGAGATTTCAACTTTTTTTTTTCCCCAGTAAAAATCAGCTTCCCATCTAGATTCCTATAGAACAATGAAAATAATTACAGTTAATCATAGTATATTTACTTTAATATTTCTAAGGTCAGAATTTGACTCAAACGTCTTCTGTGTAGGAGCTGTTTATGCAAGACGACTTGATGAGATTACTGAAAACTACTTACACAGATGAGGACTGGTCATATAAGTAAGATATTTAAGCCACAGCTTCCAAGCTATAAGCCACCAAACTAGCCTTCCTGAAATAAATATTTCCTACTTGATGACCTTCCTAAATTTAGAAGACTTTTCCCCCATTTTTTAATAAAGTCATCTGCAATGCTTTAATGAGTAAAGTTTAACAAATGACATTTGGGTTGCCATAGGAACATATTTTTTCTTACATACTGCCAGGTTGAAAGCCTTTATATTTTCCCTTCACTTTGTTTCAGCAGGGTAAAGGCCACAGCTATAATAAATGCAATTTCATTTTTCTTTATTTTAATGAATAAACAAATTTAAGAAAAAGGATATATGCCCTAATAATAGAACATGGTCATACTTAATTACTGGGTGCCATTATTTTGAAGGCATAATGTTGCTGACAAATATAGTGGCTCTCTGCTCCACAGAGTAATTAATAGTGTTGTTTATTGTACTATAAGTTTTTCTCTTTTGTCAGACACAATTTGTTAAGTAAATTAGATACTGAAAGGCATATGGGTTTAAAAGATAGTGAATAATAAAGTATTAGCAAGGATTTAATGATACTGAAATAGCTGGAGGGAAAAGTAGTATTCTGATGCAAACAGTTTCCATGGCAATGACTTAAAGCCTTCAATATTGAAGGCAAAAATCATAATTTAAAAACTATGTTTTTGTATATCTGTTCTAGAAAGAGGATAAAGCAGGCATAACAGTACTCCATTTCAGACAAAATCTTCCATTTTAGGACTTACTGAAATCTAAACTACCATCAAGGGGTAGGAGATGTAAATCTTCTGTCCTAAAAGATTTCACCTATGCAAGAATCAATGTGCTCATGCTCCTGAGCACAGCTCGGTAGTACAGCCCATTGTTCTACCAAATTCTTCCATATTTCAAAGAACCACTGTAAGATTTCATTTTGTTCATATTAAGCCTGTCTAATTAAGTATAATCTTCTAGCTATAGATGGGTCAAATCCCTTCTTCACAGATTTTCTGTCAAAATCTATTAGCCATTCAACTTGTGAAATATGAATCATATGAAGTGCTTCTGCACCACTGAGATTTGAACCTCTTGAATACCTTCTCTAGATCAAACCAATGTTTGAAGTCAAGATGACTGTGTTATGTAATAACTAATTAAAAAAAAAAGGCAAATATATGCTTTGAATTTCTGTATCAGATCTTAAAATTTCTCTTTCAAACATTTGAAAGTGGTTGTGTTTTTACTGTTTTTGACAAAAAGTGTCCTCCTGACAAATTTTCTTTCCCATGGATAAGAAATTAATTTATCAGTTAAGAAAAAAAAGTTAAATTTTAACATATCCTTTCAATTTTTAAGGTTAGGAAACATAGTATTCAAGCCTCCTTTCTATCCTGGGTGAAGCTTTTCTTTCTGGATCATAAGCAGTACAGCAACAACAACAGTAGAAACCAGTTTGTTGTTTCGACATTTTGGTGAAAGGAAGTAGAGCAGATTATTTTAAAACTTCTCTGCTATGAAGACCAGCCGTTAAGCAACATTCTGGCTGAAATTCTATACCCCACAGGGCATACAATCCCCCCCACTTCCTCCAACTACAGTCAGAAAATTTCACCTAATTGGCTTCAGATAAGCGTATTTGTTATCTCTCAGCTTTTTTACAACTTCTTATGTTCCTCATGAGAAGAGTTTGTCAATACTTCATTCCATTCCTTTGAGGCTTATCTTTGAAGAAGACATCCAATAGTAAAAATTATATGCTTATGCAAATAAGAGAATGCATCTGCAATCTTTAATTATCTATTTTCTTTCAGCAGAAAAAAATCTATTTTAGTTATTTCTATTCAAGCAAAAGTCATACTGACTAAGGTATGTTCTGTTAAGGTATAAGTTCTAAGACTTCTCCAATACCACCTGCCAGGCACTGCCATAAAATCCTCAAAGAACTCTTACTAATGAAGAAGTAATAGTCTATAGATGTAGGTTTGAATGAAGTTTATACTGACATCTTATCTGAAATCAAATACCTGTGAGGCTCTGTGGACTAGAGATCAAGGGGAACCTTTTTTCTTTTTTTTTTTCCTCCTAACTGTTTTTTGTTTGTTTGTCTGTTTTCAACTTGTATAACAGGACAGAATAGCCCAGTATTTTGAGCAAATCTTAAAAGTTTGTAAATTTTAGTTACTGGTAACTGCATTGGAAGTAGAGCTAAAAATAAAGGCATGTACAAATTTGATTTTGGGTTCCAACTGACCACCAAATTAAAGCCAGAGGCACAAATTTGTGCGAGAAGGTATATTTCAGATTACTGACAAAGAAAGCAGAAGCCAGAGAAGATTAGACTGAGTTCAGCCATTCTGTAGTTAAAATTTCTCACAAATATGATTATGCAATGTTCTTCAGCATGAGTTACCCAGTATCTGTATATTAGAAAAATATTCTTTTCATATCAAGGATCACTCTTGGGAAAATGAATTACTTTTAATTCATGTACTAAAGCATTAAATCACCTCTCATACCTTTTTAAAATGGATGAAATGGATCACAGGGCTCGCTCGCTTTCATGCAGCTGAATTGCTGAAAGGGACATCAATGCACCAGGGTTAAAGGTGAGAGATAGAAAAGGACTCTGCAACATGTTGAGCTGTTCTTTACGGGAACTCTTCTGCTGTAGCATCACCTGTAAAGTGGTTTTACTGCTTTTCCAGTTGCAGCTTAATGAACAAAAGTACCTATCAGAAAGAGAATAAAAGGCAACTCTGTTGCCGTTATCCCTCTTAGAGCAATCTCTTGATGATTCTTTAAGATGGCTCCTGAGCTTTGTTTGTAAGTATTTACTGCAAGTGCCACACTGCCACAGTTCTGAAATATTCCATGGCAGATCAATTGCCTTCTTTGGGTATTCAGAAGAATTCAGCCATATAGCCAGTTTTACACACACATACAAAAATGAAAATTGAAATTTGCAGATGAACTGCTGGATAATTGCTGAGGACAAAGGGATCACAGCTGTTTTGATTCCTACTTAACATGTGAATATTTGAAAGCATAATTGAAGCACAGGCGCTTTTTTTATTCTTTTTCTTCTTAATGCCCTTTTTACACTTACAATTTAAAATGTCACTAAAGAGGGACTGGAAAGGTTGTTAGGGAATGAGCTGATTTCTGCCAGTAAATTCAAAAGAGAAGACTTGATCATTTCGGATATTAATAACAAATAGAGTCCTTTCTTCTCTCATGCGTCCTTGCAATTCATTTCATCTGCTCCAAGTATGCCTTTTGGGGAACAACGGCATACCTACCACTGACTAAATATCGACTCTAGCTTTGTATTTCGGCTGCTCGACAGGGAGGAACACAGGCAAGTGTTCACATGAGCCAGCTTGAGGTACCCGCAGTAACTGGCCACTGAGTTAAGTCTGTAAAGCTGGGTAGTGACTTTTCCTCCTTCCTGATGATGCCCCAGGGCAGCTTAGGGGTAACAAAATGTACCAGTAGCAGACCACTCTGTCATGGCTCATGCAGAAGGAAAAAAAATCTTTCTTTAGGACAGATTTTGAAGCCTTCTAGCATGCCATCAGACATATTTCAATCAGTGCATGAAGGTTTTCCCCCCCTCCAAAAAACAAAGAATGTGGTTTGGCTAAACACATTGACCTATAAACTTCAAACTGCCTGACCTAGGTAAGGCATTCTGAATTTGGGTAGCAGAGCAACAGAGATCCCTCATGCTTAAAGAAGTCCCAGGTCTGACACCTCCTTACCAGTCAGACCCTGCTGCTCCGTGACAAGAGAAATGAGCCGTTCTTGCTCCTCCAAGCAGCTTGTTAAAGCCTGCATTCAGATGTGCTTAAGGCCAGGAGGAACCATTAGATCATTTAGTTTCACCATTAGTGATCACTTAGTGTGTGCCATGTAATTTATTAAGCTTACCATTTTTAATTAAGCTAAGTTCTCTCAAGACAAAAGTTGAAGTAAGTACCTTGAACATCTGTGACATGATTTCCCTGTCTATATTTGGTTGGTGTTGCCTAAAGGAGCATACATAGTGATAATGAGAAAGGTGCTAACATTTTTTATTTTTCCTTTTCTTCTTCATTTACCATAATGTTTGCTGTACTTTTATGTACTAAGAGACTTTCACCTTTGTATGCTTGCTAGATTTTGAAGGAAAATATCAGTATAAACAAGTCCAAGTTCTTCATAATGTACAATATCTAGATATCACAGCAAGTGTACGATAGTCTGTACTTTAGAGGAATGTGAGGAAACTAGAAGCAAAGACAACTTATCAGAAAGCTATCAGTCCAATCTAAGAGGAAATTCCTGTCTGCCTCTCAATGAAGTGAAAAATATAATCCTGAGTACATAAACAAGCAAACCGACCAGACTCTTAGAGAGATTTCTGTAGCACATCCAGGAACTTGTCTACCATAGCATTTGATTTCCTTTTCTATTTTGCTACAGCCAGTGTGTGATGTTTCTCGCCATGGTACAACAATATAATAAACACAACTTTATTTATTTTGCAGTAGAAACTGTCTTGTAGCACCTAAAACAAGATCAAAAACATTCATGGCTCTCTGATGCACGTCACTAATCAAGTATAAATCTTCTCTGTTCATACAGATTTGTTAAAAAAAAAAAAAAAAAGGAAAAACAAACTTTCAACCAGGAGCCTTTATGGCAGAGTTTTTATTTTTATGCTGAGTTCATTCATCTTTATGGGAAATCAAATGGGAAATCAAGATACAGTTCAGCATCTTATTCTTTTTGCACAAGATAAAGCCGGTGAAAGAGCATAAGGCTGCTATAAACTCCTTATCTTTTACTCTAAATAACTCCACAGAGTTGTCATTGTGTGTCTGTACCTCTGGTAGACCATGCTTTAGTGGCCATGAGATTGTGTCCTGAAAAGATATTGGAAAATTAATAGTAAAAAAAAAAGACAAGAATTCTACACCTGAAATGTGCACAAAAATCTTGTTATTTAGAGCCACAAATTATGAATCTAGTTAGCTACTTTTAAAGCTAACCAGCCTGAGGTTGACCTCAGGTTGGCCTGGTTTATTTGTTTTATTTTTACTGTTAGTGGCATGGTAATGGCAATCCTCTAAATCTTTGCTTTTTTTTCCCCCAGTTTTCCAACACTTACAAAGCTTTAACATTAAAGGTTCATAGAGCTTTTCAACTACTTCTTTCTAGATCTTCAGTTACACTTTATATGCATCTGCAGAGTTGAAATTCTTTAATTTTAGTATATGTTGCCCTGCTGGTGAGTTATGGAGAATTTTTCTTGCAAGCTCACTTCCTTCCCTTAGGATAACGTGGGAAGTAATATATGTTTCAGGTACAGAACAGGGCTGTCTATTTAACACCTCTGCCTTCCTTTGGAGCATTGTCCGTGCGTTTTAAGCATTCAGTAGTAAAGGCACAGTGGCAGTCGTAGGACAGTTTCTTATATTGTTTAAAGACATAATCTTATTAATTCCAATTTCACTAGGCCTGAGATTGCACAGGGCTCTCTCTTCAGTACATTATATGCCTTCCTTAACCCTTTTCAAATCTTTATGTACATGCACGCACAAAAAGAAGTAAATAGCAAAAATACATATAACTATTGAATCGATGTATTTTTACTGCGTATCTAATTAGCTGGCATGGCTTTTTTTCCCAGAATTATTTCTGTGCAGATCTGCTCCTCC
Organism: Eudromia elegans; assembly: GCA_003342815.1. Taxonomy (NCBI): domain Eukaryota; kingdom Metazoa; phylum Chordata; class Aves; order Tinamiformes; family Tinamidae; genus Eudromia; species Eudromia elegans. The sequence continues at coordinate 8,768,285 of PTEX01000007.1, read as the reverse complement.
TTTCTAAATTAACATGAGTTTTTGAAAGTTAACACAAGCAAAAGACAAGTTTACCAGCCATATTCAAAGAGACTTCAGTTAGTGAGACAAACAGAAAGAGAGAACCGTAACCCTAAATAAAGGCCTAAGTTCGAAGGAACTGAGGTAGAAACAACACCCAGAGGGAAAGGGAACGATTTTGCAGATACAGAATCTCAGCCTATTTCTAACTCATGTCCAAAATACAAAGATTTTAAAAGTCCCTTCACAAAGCCTGTGCTTGAAGTAGGTGTCTCTTTTCCAAAGGAATAAGGATTAAATCCAGAGTTCTGGAAAAATTTTAGGGATATGCAATTTGTTCCTAGATGGAGGAAGTGGAGGAGATTAAAACTGATGTCAGGACCTAATAGTTCAGTTTTTCTTTAGGAAGAAGTTTTAGATTAAATGTATGCTTACATGCATAGGGACTTGGATACAGTGACTGGACTCTGGCCAGGAGCAGCCCCGCTATGAGATTTACAGTTTAAATACACTGCAGCAAATAGGTGTGCACGCACAAAGGAGCAAATATCCATAGCTATATTAAATTATTATTAAAGTACCTATTTCCATCTGATGCAGAACTTAATATAATTTTTTTTTTCTCCAAGCATTTTGCTCATTTTTATATTTTCTATTGCTTTTTAACTGTCCTTTCTGTGGAAATAGCTCATCTTTCTCCTGAAATGTGAAATCAGTTTCTTAGCAAGGGACAATCTGCACAAACACTCAGTTACCCTTAACCAACAATAGCTGAAGAAAAGGTTTCTCTTTTTACGTATGTAGYTTCCACTGCTATGCAAGGGCATTCCTAAATGCTGATCAGAACCAGATTTGCGCCACTTGTGGGACTTACATCTTGAATTTAGTGACCCAAAGGTGCGCATTTTGCTCACAGGAACTGATCTTTTCTTGAAATGATAAACAGAGGCTGTTACATGTTGCATTATTACCACTATCGAGTGATCTATTTTTGTACTTCTTTCAGAAATAACTTGTTACTGTAGTTTTCATTCTTTCTCTCACTACATACCTATATATGGAGGTCTATGCTCTCACTCCCCACATACATGTGTATAGATATATATGCACACACATAACTGTAGTGAGGTTGTATATGTATGTGTATGTGCATATGTAGGTATGCTCATGTACCTTATAAATATATAGCTTATGAAATAGAAATGGTCAAAATAAGTTTTATAATTTTTTTCAGTACTCCAAACTTGAAGACATGCTAAAATTTTTAAACAAAACCTATGTAATGTGAGTTTTGGATATTGGTTTTCTCTTCCTCACGGTATACAAAACTGGACAGTGGTTAATCGAAACAGGCTGAAAGAAATTTATGGGCAAGGAGAATTAAATCTTTTTGTTGTTGTTTTATTCTGCTACTTACTAATTTTTCATTTTATAGTAATTAAATTAATAATTTCCATTTTCTCTGTTTTCTCTCTCTGCTTCCTGCGTTTTGTCTAAACAGAAAAGGAGAAAAATGCCTGTTGTGACTACCTGTCAGTGTAGTAACTTTTCAATGATTAATCATTGTTTTTAATAACATTTAAATGATTGTTCTTTCTATTATAACTACTGCTTTTCCATTTTCTTTAATACAGTGCCTGTGAAATTGAGATGGCTCTAGGGTCAAGTTATCATTCTCACACATACAGTATATTGCTCTAATGATAAATGATGGTTCCCTTTGCTTCAGCAGTCGCTCATTATGTTGATTCATTCAACAGGAAAGGACAATTGTCAATGGATTATTTGCTGGTAAACAGTGGTTAAGTCATAGTTGATTAGATATTTGCTTTTAAGTATTTATCCCTGTTAAATAATGCACTTCAGATAAAATTATTCAAACTACTCATTTCAAATATACTCTGTGAATTAACATCCCAGTATTGATAAATGAATTGTTTGAAAAAATGCAGTGTTTTGGCCATATTTCTTAGATATCTGTATGTAATCAATAAGTTGACAGGAAGTTGTTCATCAAAAATTCTGAAATACTTCAGTGATGACACACTACGCAGTTCAATATTCACCATTTCAGCTGTGCTAGGTCACTGAGTTGTGCATCTTTATTTTGGATACTTGGGACAGGTGAATATTGAATGATGGATCTCAAGTATTAAACATCAGGGAGAAATTCGCACATGAAGGAAGTAATCCAAAACAAAAGCTTACAGTTTCACTATATGTGTTCCTCTAGAATTTATCCAAATACTAGTCAACAACAATTGTTATGATTAAATGAAGCTGAGTATAATTGAATTTGGCCATATTGCTCTCAGAAGGCATCAGTTCTGTCCTTAGAGTGCAATGTATGCTTTATACCTGTAGGTTAAAACTAAACAAACAAAATAAGTGTAAAGTGTGGGCTTATCTCAAACTGACCCATATTAATGGTTCTATTGAATTCAAGATATAACTTTATTTTATAAACACATATTTATGCACATTTAACTATGATAGAAATTATGCAGGATCTCTTGTAGAGATTTTTTTGTACCTGATAAATTGTACATGGTGTGTATACATGACCCCTGCTACCTTTGGACCATGCAAGCATATTAAAAATCCAAATTATTCTACTCTGGAGTAAATGATTTCAGTATTGAAGGTTGTTTCTTAGTATGCCTGTTTGATTATAATTTTCTTTCTCTCTTGTTTGTGCCTCACTTTACAGTTTTCATCTCTACTAGAGGCAAAAAAAAAAATATGGGTCTGGAACCGATTTGATGGGGAAAAGTTTTGTTCCTATGGATCTCAGGACTGATAAACTCTGTCTTTAGGCTACACTGTTCTATAAATGTGTTAGGATTGCCTGACCTTTTACATATTGGGAGAGCATAGTTAGAGAATATGGCAATCTTGCAAATTGCACAATATGGCAGGACAAAAAGTTAGGGCCATGTGAATTCTCCACGGCAGCTGTGAGACTGAAATTCAAATGGGCTTGGATGTGAGACTGCTAAAAATGAGGCATATTGTGCATGGCCATTTTACATGAAACTTCACAACAGCACCATGCTACAGAGGAAGGTGCTGCCTTTAAACTAACAGAAAAAGAAAGACTGCTAGAGGCTAAGTCAAGTAACTTAGGAGAATTTTTATCAGATAGTTATCATATGCCACTGATTTCCTGTGCCTCAGTCTTGCCCTGACAGTGCTGGAGGGCAGGTGTTGAAGTAGAACAGGTGTGGATGGGAGATATGAGCTTAGAATGAAGATAATTTCCATTTTATTACTTACTTTTAGACCCTTTACAAGTTTAGTTCCTTGAAATATGATTAAAGGTGATAAGAGATTAAAGTGATGCATTGAGGTATCTAAATTCTGGACAAAAAAAAAATACTCTTATACTCCTTACCTAGGATACGGACAACCTTAGCTAGATAGCTGGAGAGAAAGAGACAAATTGTCATTGTCCAATTATCCAAAACTAAAGACGGAAAACAGAAATAAGAAGTATAAACAGATGGTGTTAAAAATAAATCCAGTGGTTCAAAAGGTATGGACCTAAAATGTGGTAATACACTTATACAACCTCGTTAAAGATAACTTCAGAATCAGATTATGGCCTTAAATATTTTAGGGAAGACAATTATTATTGAAAGAAGGAATTGCTGACTTCTGTTCTAACTCTTCCTCATATTGAGTGCATCAGGAAAGATCTCTGAGCCCCATTTTTTCAGCTAAAAAATAGATTCATGAGAAATAAAGTTTAAAGAACTGATTTGCATGTTTTGAACATTAAATAAGTCTAGTGCTAGGTTTTAGGCTGACCCAAAGATCCTTATCTTAAATGCACAGTTCTTTTTTAAAAATAAAAAAAAAAAAAAAAAGCAATTTCAAAAAAAAACAATTTTTTTATCAGAAAATACTAATTGTTTTATTGCCGATAATATTAGCTTAAGTCACAAGTCAAGGAATATTTCTGTCTTCAACAAACAAAAGGTTTTTGTGCGAGGAAATAAATATCATCACAGTATATACAATGCTTCCATTCCATGCATCTTCAGCTCTTACCAAAGAGCTGCTTTTGAATGGAATTTCTTCAGTTCCAATACACTCTATCATCTCTGCCATTTCCACTTCCAAATAATTCATCTGGCCTTCAACAGCAGCCACAGTCTTAAGAGTTGCCATGATATAGCAAAGTATGTTGTGTGAAAAATATTACTCTGGCACTCCAAAATGGCCTCGATCCAGTTACCTAACCTCGCCGTCCTCATTTCCCATGAGCTTAATGAGACCTATAATACTTGCTTCTCTATCTGACAGAATTAATTAGCTAATGTTGTAATTAGTATATGACTCTCTTGTTGTCAGCAGGAGCGTGGGAGCTGGAGTAGCACTTGCCTCCACGTTTCCTGAGTTAGTTTTGCTYGTGGAGGGACCGTGTGGCTTGGCTGTCTCCAAACCCAACTCTGCACAGTTCCATACTATGCCAGATGATGGGGAATGGAATCCATATATACATCTCGGAGCTACCTTCAAGCAAACAGGTAAATCTACACAGCTCAGTATGCATTTTAACAGCAACAGCACCTTTCTCTGTCTCTATAGAAAAAGCAAAAGTGCCTAGGTAAGATTAATTCAGCCTTTGGCTACATTACTTTTGTTTTTTTAGTCTATCTGCTTGAAGTACCCTGTATGGCGCCCTGCTCAATAACAGAGATTCCCCTCCATGTCATCTGAAATGTCCTATTCTTATGTTTCAGTTCTGCTGAAACTTATGCAACTCCTGACAGAAGCAGAAAAAATATATACTAAACAAAAAGTCTTAATCTCTGTGCTGGAAATTTGTCCCTATCCCAGCTGAAAGGAATAAAAGATATCTTTCGTATGGCTGTTAGGCAAGGCTTTGCAGATGCCGTCATTCTGCACTGCAGGCATCAATTACACTATATCATCTCCACCCATTGCCCGTCACAAGTGTCCTAATGAACTGCAGATACATAATTACTGTAGAAGATGCCCAATCTTTAAATTCTGTGTCCCTTTAGCAACTTTTTTGCAATGCCTGGCTAGCAGATCTCTCCGCACATAACTGAAGAGCAATATTCATATTTAAACCAGAAGCCTATCCTGATGGGAGGAAAACTCATCCCAATGGGAATTACTTCACCAAATTCCTGCTGTTAAATCTTGCAGTGATACCTGCGGCCACACAGAACAGTAATCAAAGAGAGGTGGGCAGAGGCAGAGTATGAGGAGGGGAGGTCCTGTTTTGCTTGTTTGTCTTGTCTCATTTTTATTTTTCTTTACAGTTAGAGATTACTGAGCTGGAAAAACCTATTAGGACCCAAACAGGGAGGTCTGATGCCTCCTACTTGCTTGGCGGGGCCATGGCTGTACCTCATTCATATTCTAGTGAATTGGCCTTTTGTGGCCTGCTGAAAAGCCATAAAGGCGATGACAGCAAGAATGACTGCATCACAAGTGCACCCTTTCTCATTTCCATCTCTGCTCTCCTCCGAGACTGACATTATTAGAAAGTCAAATGCAATCGCGGCAGGAGGGGGTGTGCAGATTTTTTTTTTTAATCTTACTGCTTTATTTCTGCCACGCTCCCCGCATTCCCACTCAYGGCCCAACCACTTCCCAGTGGGCCCACGGTAGCAGTGACGTCTGTCTCCTCTCTGYTTTTTTGTCTGAATTCGTTTCCGCAAAACTCAGCTGCTCTGTAATATGGAATTTAACCTTGAGAGATACTTCTCTAATGATCTGCCATAAAGAGAGGTAAGTAAACCTCACTACAAAAAAAATCAAGAAAAACAATGAAAACAATAAAAAATCCCTCACAATCTGTATATTGAATTAACTATGATGATGATTTTTTGACAGATTTATGCCTTATGCCTTCCTTAGGATTCAGGCTCAATAAAATTATCATCTTATCAAAGATACTACTTGATTTGGTCAGCATAGACAGTAACAAAAGATAAAATGCAACTGAAAAGTCTAATCATGAATGGAGTAGAAAAATATGCCAGAGAGATTTAACACTAATAGAGATATATGATTAATTAGCCGATCAGTTATGACCTGAAGCTTTTGAGACAAGTCTTATTTGGACACACAAAATGAAGCACCGATTTCTCTTTAATCACCAGACAAGTGTTTATCAACTTACTTTTGATAATAGATATTTCAGTAGAAATGAAGAAAGTCTAAAGAGCAGAGGTAGCAAAGAGGCTAGTTAGTGGTCTTTGCTGACTGACTGGTGATAAACATCTTTTGCATTTAAAAAATCCTAAAAGTATATGTGAAAGAAATAGCCAAAAGAGTGGTAGACAATTAGCATTCAAATGAAAAAGAGATGGCCACACAGACTGGTGAATGAGGAAGAGCACTATTGGAAGGATTATGTTTTATGGGAAACATTTAAATAGTACATAAAGAGCAAATAAACTGAATGCCATGACATTTACTATGCATTGGTCTTTCTATGCTGCATGGACATAGAGCCTGGGGCAATTTTGCTGTCTTCTTCAGGATTTGTCCCCAAGACCTTGACCAAAATTTGTCTTTCTCTCTCTGTGCAGCATACTGATTTTCCCTGGTCTGTTTGCTTGCCATAGTCTATCACAGCAGTAAATTTATTTTGATGATAACCATCGATACATGGCTGTAGAGCTCCCAGATATCTTTTGAGGACAAAATGTCATATAGAGATTATGAATGAAGAATATTATTGTTACTGTTGCTACTACTCTGTCATAAACACGGAATTTGGAGTTCTAGCTAGCATCACTCACGTTGTAAGAGCAGGTCTTTGACATTCACTGTTTCAGCGCTGCTTCCTCAAGTTATAAGCCTGAACTTGGACATGGCATCTTCCTACCACATAACAGTTAGGCTTGTCCTCTTCKAACAATAAAAAGGAAAAAAGAAAAAGAAGGTTTATTATTTAAAGCTAATGTTACAGCACTGACCACTAAAGGAAAGTTCGTAAGGCTGTATAAGAGGAATAATTAGCACAAAAAAACACCGACCTTCATCGGTACGCACTTGTCCTCCACGGTAACTACAGAMGTTAACTTGTTTGGGAACCTGCCTTTCCTACAAGTTTAGGAAAACGGATTTTCTTATTCTTAGGAACTAACTATACTGTGTACTTGTTTGTCTTTATTTGGAAGCTCTCTGCACAAACAGCCCCGTATAGGCTTAGTCCCCCTGCTTACTGTGTGAGGATACAAAATACATTATCACCTGCCATCATAAACCCCTCGCAACCCAAAGCAGTAGAAGAAGTTTGGAAGGGGGCAGGGAGAGCTGCTGCTGAACCTGTGTTTAAGGCAYGTGGGACTGCCCTGTAGTGATTCTCTCTGCTCCAGGTGCCAGCTGGCCTTGGCAGGACCGGGACAGCAAAGGCACATGTGCACACACATGAACATGCATGTGCATGTGTGCACGCACGCGGCAGGTACAAAGCTGCCTGAGAAAAGGCAGCCTTCAAAATGCAGAGCAGCAAGACCCTGGCGCTGCAGTTACCTTGGAGACTGCTGGGAGGGCAGTGAGTGTACAGTGAGTGTACAACTGTGCACACGTGTGTGTGTGTGCATGCACACGTGGAGGGCCATGTGTGCACACACGTATGTGTGAGGGGGTGCATTCAGGCAGGAAAGGTGGGAGGAAATTCAGAAAGAAACATGATTTTTTTCTGGTCTATTTTGCATGCAGAATAACCACCTTGTTCTGCTTCACCCGTCATCACAGCAATTCTTCATCATACAAATGGGTAATGGCAGCAGTTTCAGCAGTAGCTCCGTACAAAAGGTCAGGCATCTTTTGGCTATGTTTACTGTATTTTCTCTTCTCTTAATAGGACACCATTAGGACTTTACTGTGTCCTGTCTTTCAGAGGCACTAGAAAAGCATTAGCGAAAAGACACCCTCATCACAGCTAAATTAGCTATTAGTGTTTACCAGCAGTAAACCCTTCAGCATCACTGCTGCAAGTTATATAAYAAATCCATCACACTTTAGCAAATGTATAAACCCTTATTGAAATGAAGGGCCCTGCAAAGGTCACTGCTCCTGGAGGAAACCCTTTTCCATGCTCTCCTTTCACAAATCATTTCTGTTCCCTTTTGCTCTGTATTCCATTCCTGTCTTTCCCCCCCACCTTGGGGGGAAAGGAGCTTGTTCTGTGCAGCCCGTAGAAAAGGCTACGTCTACAAGACGTAGAGGTTAGAATGGCAATTCAGATTCACACCTATGCCTATTTAGCTAGATGRTTGTCTGTGACTATCAGCTGAGTCCCTCTGTCATCACGTGTCAGGGATTAGCTGCTTGCCTGCCCGCTTGCAGTGAGGTTGCTGTGCTCCTCACCAGTCCCCTTGTGCTCTGGGCTTCCTTGTCGACAGCAGCCTGTGCTGCCAGGCATTCGCTCTCAAATGTCTCTTRTAACAGTTTAAAACTTTTTATTAAATTAGAATTAGCCTGAAAATGTCCAGAGAACAGCACTTCATTAGATAACTATTTTCCAAATTTCTAACTTTGAATAAACTAGAGTGAGTTTTATATTAGAGATCTACATGGTAAACAGAGCTAATTATTGGCTCAGTATAGCTGTCAGTGAAGTTATGCACTGTTCAGTCACAATTGCTTAATAATTTATTTTACAAGATCCTTGTCAGTTGTTAGTAGCTTTCTTGATCTTATTTTTATTTGTTGAGCAAATTTTTCTGATGTTCATAAAAGGAGGGAAGGAAGGAAGGAAGGA
>PTEX01000007.1:8734280-8759254 GCA_003342815.1 Eudromia elegans | reverse complement strand
GGGAGGGTGAGGGGAGATAGGAAATACCAAAAGTTTTTCCTTTACTAAGAACACTGATTCTCTATAATGGTTGAACATATAGGCTCTGGTCTGATAGGGTGCCTAAACATATTCTAAACATGAAAGTATTGTTCATTTTCAAGAAACTCTCTTTTGGTAACCTGGACAAATGAAATGTTTGGCGTATCATCATCAGGGAAGATATGTCACAGACAGCTGCTCCAAATAAGCTGATGTTACCCAAAATTGGAGGACTGGCTTAAGGTTATTTGGTCAATATGTTCTTATTAAATCTGATTAAAATTCACAGTGGAGAATTTAATGCAGGTATTAACAGGTCAAGAAGATCTAGGACACCTTTATAGCAAACACAGGACACATGTCAAATGTTATTAAAAAAAAGACTCTGTAATTAAAGTATAAACCCTATTTTGTATGCATTGTTCTGGTTGAACAACGGTWATTGCTTGAGAAAGCATTAATTTACCTAAACAACTGCTTCTTAAATGGAATTTTATAATGAAAATAAAGATTGACCTTTAAAATAGAGAACAACCTGTGAGTCTGTCTAGCTATATTGTCCATATATTTCCCAGGAATACATAAAGAACAAATTCCATCTTATATGCTGGAATTAGATGAGAATAATTTTTCCTTGTGCAGGTGCAGGCAGATTCAATAATTAAAGAACTTGTCCTTGATAGCACAGATGGATAGATCTCTTTTTTTTAAATCATCTACCACTAGATGTCATACACTGATACCGGTCCCAAATGTGTAGGCCAAGATCACAGAAATGTATAGGAATTTGTCCTTTTAATTTCTTTTATTTTTTTTTCTTGTCATTTAAAAATCACCTTATTGGATTTCTGGATGAAGGACACACCATACCAAGTTATGGATAGCAGTCACTTATGGAACTCAAGACATCCAAAAATATGGGACAATTATAATGGAACAGGAATGGACAGTTGTAATGAGTAAAGATTGCCTGCTTGTTTTCATGCTTGCCTAAGTTAAACAATAGAAGTGTCATAAGAATTTGGGAAATGAGTAGAGAGGATCTCAGGGAGTAGCATGACCATTACAATTAGTCWTTGTGTAGGCAGCAATAATAATAAGGCAACAATAGTAGTGAAATTCACCACTGGCATCTTTTAGAAGGGTGGTTTCCCTCTCACTYTTTTATTTTAGAGTCCACAGTACCAGATCAACAATTTTATCTTCAAAGAAGTGTTTTGAATACTTCAAACTTTTTTTTCATTTTCAAGACCATTTTTTTTTGTCTTTTACAAATTATTTGGATTTTGTTTTTACTAAAAAAAAAACCAAAACACTGTTTTCAAAGCATAATTTTTGCAACGAGAAAAAGAAAATCTTCATGGGAAATATGCATGGAAAAATAGTTTCTTGGTGTTGTTTCTGCGGAAGTCCTTTGAGATAAATTTTTCTATGCTGCATTATAAGAAGTGAAAGTGATCTGCCTCAGTTCATGCACTTCATTGGTGACAGAGGCATCAATAGACTCCCGGCACTCTCAAGCTTTTGTTTTAATTAGCTGCTCTCAGTTAAACAGCTAGCAATATGCTCTAAAGGGCTCAGCGCTCTCAGTGCCTGTATGTGATTGCTTAATAATTCCTCCCCCCCAAAAATATGTATAACACGCTATTTAAAAACAGACTAGATATGTGGAGAACAACAGAAAACCATGGAAACAAGATGAGGTTAGTGGCACAAGTCCATGCACTATATATATATATTGAATGCTGCAGTTACTTCACTAAGCAACAGCTTAATATATGGTATAAAAATAAATGTTAGAACATTTCAGAATTCCAGATTAGACAAAAATGACATAAAAAGGCAAAAAAGCCCAGGAGAGTGACACTAACAGTACTATCTCGATAAAAATCTTTACTGCTGACAGAGCTGGGCCTGCTGTCATTTATTAGGTCCTGAAGTGGCTCTAAAGGTCGTGAAGCTTACATCTATAATGTGATTATAGTCTAATACAAAAAGGCAACTCACTCAATTCCCCAGCTACTACTTGGTTTCATTGAATTTCAGTACTCATTTGTGCTTAATTAGAAATAAAACGGAATTTATGTCAATGGCAAGTTGTTGTTGTCAGCATTCTTTTTCAAACGACATTAACAAAATGAAACTTTTGCAGATATTATTTATTTTTGTGAGAAAAATATGGATATATGTCTTTTTTGTTAAGGATGTTGAAGACTTAGGAGGATGAAATGATTGATGACTGATTGATGCCCTGCTCCTCCCTTGGTGGGTAATAGTGTAAATGGATAGAGGTACACATATCAAGCAAAGGTATACTGTGGTTTAGAGAAGATCCTGGCTTCAAATGTCATGTTATGTTCTCTTGTTATATATTCTGCATTTGTTAAGATGGTAAAAGCTTAGGCACATTCTTTTTTATGTCTTAGGAACAAATTTCGTGCTAATAAAAATGAAGCAGTTTATAGCACCGAGCTGGGCCGTGTATGTCAGGACTAGTCAGGCTAGCGGAAASGTCGGCCGTGTGGCGGACAGAAAGCTTTCCCTGAAGCTGCCAGGAAGTCTGCAGCTGACGAGCTCCTGTTGCACAGTGCAGATTTCTCAAAACKGAATATTTACCAGAGTCTTCAGCGTTACCAAAATGCTGGCAGAAGTCTGGGAGGCTGCCCAGAAACCTTGCCAGACAAGAGAGGTACCCATACCCTTTTAGCCAAGGACTGTGCCAGGACTGCGAGCACCCGCATGGCTGGTGTTAGATTAAGGTGCTGGATTTGGGACTCAGCCAAGAAATCCCAGTTTGCACCTTCCTTTTGGTCAGTCCCGTGTGCTGAAAGGGCACCAGGAGCCTGGCCCCTCTGACTGAAGCTTCAGCTCTGGCAATCAGCATGTTCAGGTCTGCTGAGTACTGTTACAGCCACACAGCTGGGACACGTCAGATGATTTTTGACTTGTCAGCATCCTCTTTAAAKCTGCCTAACTAGATGGTTTATATGGAAGACACAGATGACTGAGGATCCTATAAATATATTCTTTGGAACAACTTTCAAACAGGGGTACATAAATTGAGAGAGATTTAAAAGATAACCAGTAGCTACTATCAGTAACTCAACATCCATCATCTCTGCACTTTGAGAGTAACTTCATAATATATTTAGGATAAAATATCTAAGTAAGTCTCACTCTAAAAAGAGAAAAAGTATTTTTGCTCTTTTAGGATCATTGTGAAACTCCCAGTGTCGTCTCCCACACTGTTTTACTCTTGCCTGTGATCACTTACTTACTTCTTCAAGAGACTTCTTGTGGCCCTAAATATCTCATCCCAAACAAGGGCATGGACTGTAGGAACTTTCTGTACAGGATACAAGAAGTAACATACAATGAGGCAGAAACTATTGAGTCTTGTTTCAGTAACAGGTGTTCTACATGAGTATATTTACCTTTATAGGTATATTGTTGTGATAATTCTAAGAGAATTAAAAAAAAAGCTGCTCTAGGGTAGATTTTTCTGCATAGGTAAAAGACTGAAGCATCTCACTAGGACCTCAGTGTGCAATGAAGAATCAGAACTGGAATGTCTTCACCATAATAACCTCTGGCAAAGCCACAATTATCTCCTATTAGCATTTCACAATAGCATTAATTCCACAATAGTCTGTATATATTGCATTATGAAAATTAGGAATGCTGAAAATTAGTTTTGATTCTAATCCCTTTAGGTAGCAATAGGGAGGGCTGGTCCTCCTTCCTTTCATCCTAAAAGAATAATTTTTGAATTATTTTCAGTCTTTTAAAATGGCTTTCAATTATTATTTCATGATTTTAGGGAAATTTTTTAGAAGTTGTGAAGCAGTGCACTCACTTTTAGGCTGCTGGAGCTTTTCAGTGAGGAATAGCTGAAGAGTGAGCAGCCCAGAAAATACCATGCTAGGAAAAAAAAAAACTTTTAGTTTCTACTTTTATGCTAAAGCATTCCATTCATCTACTGAAGTGCCAAATGTTACTGAGAAGAAAAGCYGTCTTCATTGATTGCTTTTTCAATACATCTGACTTTGCTCTTCTGACATTTGTATACATATGCCTTCTCATTATAACCTGCAGAAGACCTTAGTTGAAAGGTAAAGTAATCCTGTAAAATGGACCAAGTGAGCACCGAGGTTAGGGGAGCAGGTCCTCTGAGTAATCTCTAGAGCCCTATTTATCAGGTTTCTAGCGCCATCTCACATGCTAAGTCGTCCTTACTGATTGAATGACATAACCTATAGGTGCAGACAATACACCGACCTCTGCACCAGGGGAAAGAAGGTTGCCAAGAAGTGCAAGGGGCTTTCATAAATCTTTCAGAAAGCATAAGCAAGCAGTGGGTGAATTCTCACATTTCGAAATTAAACATAGGTATGTACCTAATTACTTGTCTTGCCCTGCTGTAAATAACCAGCTTTCTGAATTATCTATACATTCTATGTATGACTTGACTTAAGGAAGCGTCCTGACACCTACCTCCTTCCTATCACTCCATGGGAATGTTGCTTTTTTCTTTCTTTTACCTTTCTGGGTTCCTCCCCTGAAGGGATTGACAGCTTTGAACCGTCTTCCCAAACATCTGAAGCAGGCAAAAAGGATCTGCACACCAGTGGTTTCTCTAATAAACAAAGTCACAAGACCTAATCTGTTTAAAGGACTGCAGGAAGCCGCCAACAGAGGACGAAGGCAACTAGAATCAAAGTCACCTTGATATTAAGGATGTCAGAAAGCTGKTTTTTTATGGACTGCATGAGAACAGACGGTCTTTGAAAATACATGAAGAGACAGACAGTTTAGTAGCTCTCCCCGCTTCTCTAACTTCCCTTCCTCCTTAAAATCGTAGCAATGCGAAATGTAACTGGGCACTTTAACCTAAATTCTCAGAGCTTATTGCAGCGTTCCTTTACATTCAGCTCACACGGGGTGAAGTCACCTCTGATCTCACTGCTTCACAGTCTGGCTGTGCTACCTGCCCAACATCTTAAGATGGTGATTAACCTACATGCTCTCTGGAATGCAAGAGAATTCAAAAACTTCCCTCTCACGCTGAGATCTGCCTCCGCCAATCTCGTTCTTGTAGGAACAGCTAGSGGAAATGTTTTCCAAATGGAATGAATACACCACAATCAGCTTGAAATCTGTTTATCTTCTGCTAGGAAATGCCTCGTGTAATGTTTGCCCTTTTTTTTTTTTTTGACTATTTGAGTATAACCTTGAAAAAAAGGTGCTAGTTATCCATCAAAAAAGACCCACCATAACTCCATAGAATATGCTGATTTCTGCTACTGAGGATATGCTACTGAAACGTAGCCGTCAATAGCACAGAGACCGGACTTTGAAAGGAAATAATATAAATTCTCCTTTCTTTTAACCAAAAAAAAAAAAAAAAGGTGTAGTAGATAGTACATGTTCTTTATTTATGTGATCAGTAAGTGACAGGAACTAGGAATTCTCTCATTTGCCTCTAAAAGGCAAATCCTGAGCACTGCTTTCTGTCTGTGACTTTTCCTCACAGCTTCTTTATTTGAGATTAGTCTCCATGCTTGAGTAACTCCCATTGGCACAGTTGCAGGCAAAGCACTACTGCCTGCCAAGCTTCTGAATAAATCATTGGTGAGTGGAGTACCCCAGGAGTGAGAACCTAGAGGCTTAAAATTAACATGAATCCATTTTTATTTTTGTAGCTCTGGCACCGAGTGAAGTGCTCAAGAGCATGATCTGCTGCACAAGCCCAGTTTTAAAAGATAGACAAAATAAACCATTTATTTAGCATTTACATTTCTTTCTTAAAATGGTTGAGAAGTAGGATTTTTTTTTTTTTTGGTGCCACTTTTAGCTGCATCAATTGATATTTTGCATCATTTTGTGTGAGGTCTGCTTTCTTAATGGTTATCTTTATCAATGGTTATCTAAAAAAAACCACTCCTAATTCTCTCACTTTCCTATACAAACATACCCACAGAAGAAAACATTTCAGATAAGCACTCAAAGTCCCACACATTCTGGTGAATACATCGAGGCTGAACAGCCCCGGCAGAAGTGCCTCTCCAGTCAGACCTGGTGATTAGTCAGCAAAAACACAGAGTGGGAGTTTGATTTTTGTAAAACCCTAAAACACTGTCTCTCTGTGAAAAAGAATAAGCTTCCTAGACTTGCTAGAGGAAGAAGACGACATGGGGGCTTCGCACAGGGCATCTGTCTGGGATGATTCAAAACAGACTTCCGAATGGTTATTAGCTGGGTTGGGAAGAAACGGGGTGAGGGAGAGGATAGCTTTGAACCAACTAAATGCTATAATTGCCGGTCCAGTCTGGAGTGAATCTGCTAGCTCTCCTGCTAAAAGATTCCCATGGAAAGATTTCTTTTACTGACTCTATTCATTACCAAGAAAAATTTAATCTTATAAAGACAAGTTCCTATCTGGTATATTTATGCATTAGACACTAGCCTAATGTAGGGAAAAAACCTTTGATGAATGTATGGAAAATAGATAGAAACTTGTTAGAATCCATAAGGGAAAACATCTAATATCCTATTTGATTATATTTTAACTTGTAATTAGAATAACAAGAAATTATATGCAGTCAGTCCAGAATTGATGTGCAGTCAGTCTGTATTCCGCCCAGCACATGCTGCTTTTCAGTTACTGTCAGATCAAACAAGACAGAGTTTATGTCCTTGAGTTCTCTGCATCCCAAATGACATTGTCTTTATTTCCAAACTAATGCAGAGAAAAGTTCTATTTCCTTTTTTAGGGTCTATATTAACCTCCCTAACACTTCCTCTGTAAGCTATATTCTCTAACCATTGACTTGTTGGCTTTACTGGCATGCCCTCTACTTTTTCCAATGTCATTTGTATAATGGGAGGACCATTATTTGTATGAGAATTACAATTACCTATCTTATTAAAAGCTCCTTCAGTTACGTATACTCTATTTCCCAAGGGTTTCCATGAAGTTATTAACCATCCTAGGTTTCACTGCTGAAAACAACACTGTGTATGAAAAATGTTCCAAACCTCCCTCCTTGTGTATTCCCGCTTGTTCCTCCTCATTCTCTCTAATGGACTTCCGTAACAACTGTGCAACATTAGTAGTACCTTTTAAAAAGATTTTATGTGCTTCTATTAATTCTTGCACATGGGAAATGATCATGTTGGATGTATTTACATTTACTTCCAAAGGTTGAATTGCTCTCCAATAAGCAACTTCTAGAAATTCCCACTTTCCAAGATGTGCAAAACAGAGTGCAGCTATTACAACCCATGAGGAAAATAACTAACTAGCTTGCCAAGGAGCTGCAAGGACAGTGATGTTGCATCTGTAATCTACAGTCTTTCTTCTTTTTTAGAAAAAAAATGCACTAGTGCTGTATTTTATTTTTCATACTTATGCAGTACTTACTAAGTAGCATATATCAGAGGAACATCACTTATTTTTGAAGCGTATTACTGGCATTACATCACCATCAATCACTTTTTTTTGAAATAAGAGTTTTGCTGCCGTGTTTTTCTTGAACACTTGACGATTTGAAGTACTTTGATATTAAATTTTGTTTTAACTTGACATTGACCAGTTTCAAAAGACAGTCCTTTCCCCAGTCTAAATATAAAAGACCAGTATCACATCTCCAGTCTGAAAATGCAAAGATGGCAAGATCCTCCTCACCTGTCCCAGAGTTGGTAGAATCATAAGGCACAAATGTGAGAAAAGATCATATACAAAGTTAACAAGTAAACAGGAAATCAGATGTAGAATATTTTAATAGCCTGTTCTCACCATCAGGTGCTTCTTTCTCCTGACCCTTTTGCCATGTTTGTTTGTGTTCCGTAGAACACAAGAGCCTAGCTTCRTTCCATTAGCACCTTGCTCATTTTTGATTTAACAAAGTGCCCCCTGATTTTCATTTAGTTTAGAACTTAGTTTCAATGAAAAGAGCATTTCACCCTTGGGTTATTGGTTCAAACAGAGCCTTTTCTGGTAGAGTTAATGAAGCACTCAGAGGATGAAAAATGCTAAGGACCATAATTGGTACTATACAAAAAATCAGTTTCATCTAATAGTGTTATAGTTGTTTATAAACTGGTGGCTTCAGTCCAGTCATGAAGGACTGGTCACATAATAAAAGTTGTCACCGTAAATGGCAGTCCTTCTGCCAGTCAAATAATCAGAATCTGTGACTGAAAAAGCATTACACATTTGGGATGCTGATCTTCTAAGAGGGATTGCAGGTTGCCTCTACAGTGTGATGTGGACAGCACTCAGATTTTCATTTTGAGTAGGCTTTAGAAGCATATAATTTACTGTTCTGAAATCCTAGTAGTTTTTTTACAAGAATAACATTTGTTGGGATTTTTATATCTGTGTGGTTTTTTATTTTTCAAACAGTAAATGGTAAAACTGAGACTTTACCAACATTCTCTCACACTGAAGGAGAGTCTAGCTCTTTAGAATGAGGAAAATATTAATAATAATAAGCAATACAATTACTTTGCTACGATTATACCTCAAATTCATGATCTTTACATATAATTCCTAACAAATGCCAGCAGGCTCAGCGCAGCCTCGTCACCCGCTTCGCCTGTTCCTCACACCCTTGCCCAAAGACCAGGATTGCAGCACGAGTGCTGGCAATCTGTGCCAGCGCATGTGAGTGTCCGGGCAGCCTGGCCGGGCGTGCTGGGGTGCCCGAGCCCCGTGTCCTACCACGGGGCAGAGCKCGCCCTTGCAGCCATCGCCAGCTCACCAGCATTCCGGTTCAATCCCACTGAAGTCAGTGCAAAAGAGTCCATTGCCATCTGGTCTCATCAGAGAAAACAATGTTATACATATGGGGATGGATGTTTTTAATACCTGAATTCTTTGCTAATGCCCCTTAGCAGGGGGGCASTAATACAAGCAAGATCTGCTAGACTTTTCTTTACAGCCCAATAAGTAGAAGGAAATAATACTGCTAATGCAATTCAGGTGATCTGAGGATAAATCCAYTGCAGGTTATGAGAGCTCAGACACTAATATGATGAACACTGCTCATAAGCTGTTAAATAAAGAAATTAATTTACAATTAATGTGTTGCTGGCTCAGTCCCACAACAGTGATTGCTTCTCCTTCTTTCAGTCTTTGACCCCGCCACAAAAATCTCTCAACTACTTATGTAGCCTAAGTTTTAACTTGGCAACTCTCAATAGTTTCAGTGAAATTTGTTTTCTTTTTACTATCTCTTATTTACATTTATATATTATTACTGCCATTAAGCAAAAGAAACAGAAGTCACATTATGCCTATCTGTTAGGCTGCCTGTGATAGGCATTACCGCAGTTGCTTAGCAGCCAAGAGTACAAGATACCACAAAACTTTCTGGCAGGGAATGAGAGAGAAAGCACATTTAGGCAGTCAGGATGTTAATAACAGACTAAAACCCCACAGTGAAAAGTCTGAATCATCAATTATGCCAAGAGATCAGCAACAGAACTTGGTATTCAAGTTTCAAGCTTGAAATATGTATAATCTCTGAATCAATATTTTTCCAACAAATAGAGGTTAATTTCACAAAGGGCTTTAGCATCACAACACCATGCTTTTAAACCATTTCCCTCTGCAGCCTCCGAGGCTCCTTAGCTAATCCACAGATGAKTAAGCCTGATATCTGTACTGTGCAAATTGGTAAAATCTAATCTTAAAATGGAATTAAGGAGTCACATGGATAAAAATCTATATTTGGGATGAATTAGCATGGCTTTTTTAAAGAGCACACCTAAGACAAACCTGTTGAAACTCACTGAAGGAGTCAGTAGGCATTTGGCAAGAGACACCTAGCTGATAATATGTACGTTGATGTTCAAAAAAACATTTGGCAAAGTCTTTCACTAAAGTGTCTTTAAGAAAGTTAGCAGTCATGGAATAAGGAGGACATTTTTTTCACATTGATAGAGAAATTTGTAAAAAAATAGGAATACGGCAAGAGAATATAATTAGTCCTAAAGTGGGGGATATCACTCGGGAGGTTCTGAGTTGTTGCCTGTTGCCTATGACATAATCATAAATGAGCCACCAATGGAGGTGAAATGAGGGAGGTGGAAAWAATTACTCCTGGTAATAAATACAAAGGCATACAGCAAGGGACTTCACAAAGCTGAGTAACTTCACAATAAAAGGGCAGATGAAGTTAGCCATGAATAAATGCAAAGTGCTCCATACTGGGAGGAAGGTATTCTAATTTCACATATATAGCAAAGGGATCTAAACTGATTATTACTACTCACRAATGAGATTTGGTTTTATAATAAGTTCTATGAAGCGTCAAGTTAATTATCAATAGTGGTCAAGAAAGCAAATAGAATGTTAGGCACCATTTCAAAAGGAATAGAAATCCAGAGAAGAAATTTTCTTATGCCAGGTTAAGTCYATGGTACACGTGAATTTTAAATACTCGCTCAGTTCTGGTTTTCTATTTTAAAAAGAATATGATAAAATAGAAATATACAGCAAAGGCTGATATTGATGTTCAACGTTATCGTATGACTTTATATAATAAAAAAAAAAAAAAAAAAAAAAGGTTCATTTCCAAAATGGAAAAAGATGAGAGGGAATATGATAAAGGTCTATAAAATTGTAAGTAAGTGACATGGAAAAAGCCAATAGATAAATAAGTGAAATTGTTCTAAGTCTCCCTCAAAATTTCTGAAACCCAGCTCACTGAGAAATCCGCAACCACTGCAGGATCGCCATCCACTTCTCCAGTTCCTRCATGCTGTCCTAGACGTCCCTTGGCAGCTTCAGTTGAAGGCAGGATTATTTGCCTCAAAACAAAGCAGATGAATGAACGTTTGTTGCTCCAAAAAGTGCCGAAGCATGGATTTGTCCTTAGATCTCTAGTGCAGTGAAGACTGAGATAATTCTAGGAGTGTTCTAGGAATTTTAGGTGTCCATAGAGTTTTATTAGCAACAAAAAWGTGATGCTTTTGAATGATAGGCACTTTCCAGGGCCACATAGCAGCTAACCTGAGAATTCATGGAGCCCTGGTTCAGGTTTATTATGCCTGAATATTTCTGTAGTCATAGCTCAGAATATAAAATTCACAGCTTAATTTAAGATGCTAGGTACCTTGAGTATGAAAGGTATACATATCAAAAGTTTTAAGCTACTTTTATACTCATTTTGAAATGACCATAATGAAAATTGCTTTTAATGAAAAAAAAAAAAGAATTTAATGGAAAAAAGTCTTTTCAAATTATATAAGAATTTGCAAAGCAAACTAAAAAAAAAAAGTATTTTTAATATAAGTTATGGAAAGGCTTACATGTTTATACATTCCTTTTCCATAAATATGCAGTAAAATATGTAGGAGCACAGCGATCAAAAGCTTCATTGCTCCCTAATCTTTTAATAAATGTCCTCTATAATTCTTAGCAGCRGATTATGCACATGCCAAATCCATTTATATAGTGGCTGCATATATTTAAAACCCGAAGATATTAAGATAGCATCACTTTGCTGGTTATAAACAAATAAACCAAAAAAAAAAAAAAATTGAGGTTCACTCTGAACTATTTGCTAYTTTCCAAGTCTCACAAACCAAAGTTCTATTGAGACTTTACAGTAATCAGAACATCTACCAATTTATGGTTTTCCCCATTGACGGTAATTTATTTTGATTGTAATAACAAAAAGAAAAGGAAGATACTACAATGCTTCTAAGCCCACAAAACACACATGAGTTTTGTAAAGATTTTTGCACTGCTATAGCTCAAATCGTATGTTCAACATTAAGGAWTTCATATGTTCAAGATTAAGGATTTACCTTTCTTCCTTCTTCATAATTTAGATAATTACTACAATTATTATTACAAAGTGTTGCTGGAGTGCTGCTCTTAAGCTCATTTGTTCCAGAGTTGTGTGTGTACGTAAATGAAACAAGCTATGGTAGGGGCTTATAGGAGAAAATTTGTCATCAAATCAGACTAGTATCGTTACACTCTTATCAATATTATTCCTTGTGTTGAAAGAATTATTTCTAGACTTACCTATTTTTTTAACTACAATGATATATTAGTTATATAGTTTCATTATTAGATTAATAAATATATACATGCAGGTRTATATTAAAGTCAGAATCTGTCCTTGATTTCTTTTCAGATGGGCAGCTGATATTCAAAGCCTGGGATCCTACCATTTGAGAAGTGTCACATGTATATTACAGCAAGCTGTCAGTACATAATCATTTGTTTCTATGTATGTTTAATTATAAATCATCAGGTAGATCATGTCTACATGCATGATTCGGGTCTGCTGCTTACACTGTGGATCTGTGTAGGTCTATATAGACCTTGCCTTACTTTGTCCAAACTAGGACACAAATTAGCAGCTGTCTTAAAGGAGAGGTGAAGGGCACTGGACTGGCCTCCCAGCCAGGGGTGTTATCCTCCATTCTCTTCCAGTACAACCAAACAGATCAATGCAAACCACAGATGGCTTAATTTAAAATTCTTGACTTTGAAGGGAAACAGAGGAGCAAATGTGCTCATACAGATGGCTTTGGTCTCACGATCTGCCAACCAGGGCAGCTCATTTGCACATGAACACTTTCTCACTACCCTTTACCTATGGTTTAATCTGACCTGCTTGGCCTTATTCTGAGGAGAGCAGAAGAGAACAAATGTCTGTGATGAGTCTTACCTGGGATGTGTCAACAGAGCACTGTGTCAGCTCACTCCCATAACATCAAGAGCTATGAGCCCATGCCAGTGTCCTTACCCTTCTCAGACCCTAAGGACTACAGAAATAAGATCAATGGGACAGGATTAGCGTATTGGYGATATGAATGGGCGATAAGCTCAATTACAAACCAAGTCTCAAGCCTGGTCTGAACTTGCGGAGCAGACACAGCCGTATTGTGTCCCAAACTGCTCATCTTGCCCTGAGCTTTGGACAAGATAAAGGGATTTGTGTGTCAGAATAAAAGCTATGCCATGCCAAATTTGGGGAKCTGCTTTATAGCGAAGCACTTTCAGATGGATTTCACTTCGAGATTTTGTTTTTCATGTATTCAAAGCTGAAATTCAAAAGCAAACAAACAAACAAACACAACAACAACGAAACAGGGGTAGAAACTGAAAGACAGAATTTTGGAAAGGACTTCCTTAAAGTATCTTCTCAGCTCACCTCCGTGTTACCTAGAGTGTTTTCTATGCTGCATAATATGAAAGGTGTTTAAGAATCATTTGGTGGCAAGGTAAAACTTAATAACTTGGGAAAACAGAAGACCTACCATTAGTAATCACATATCTCTTTGGCAACAATCACATCAGAGCTCAATCTGCTTTTGTATCATCACAAATGCATCTTTTTAGCAGTTTTTATGGAGTCAGTAAGGCATCAGGCAATTTTGTCTTCCAGAGCACTGATAAAACATACCTTTGGGGCATCGGTGCCAAAGGATGAAATTTTCCTTGATTGTCCTTTGCCAGCTTCAGCAGGGTGCCTGCTATCCCTCTGCTCCATGTCATGTCTGTTTTCTCCTTCCCTTATTTTCCTTTTTCCACTCCTCAGTCCTAAAAGATACAAACTCTATTGCAGTTTTGTTAGTCTCTGCTAATCCTATGTTCCCACAGTCCTGGTAGTTTCAGGAATCCAATTTTTAGAGAAAAGATCRCAAACCCCAAAGCAAAGCTTAAGGGATTTCCATGACCTCTGAAATAGCATTATTTTGTAATTTTACCTCCAGATGTGATGATGTTTTGACGCAATGTAATGATCTGGTGGTTTTATTTCCTCCTGAGTCTGTCTTGGAGGGAAATCATTGCTACAAAAGTATACACTCAAGAGTAATAGTTTGCTTATCAATGTATTTATTCATTTAAAAGTGCAAACAATTATGGAACTCTGCATTTCAGAGGCACTGAAAGTTCTAATCAAATCAAGACTTTGATTTTTTTAAATGGCAGCAATCAGCTAAAAATGTATTTGCAAGYAGGGAAAATTAAACCCTTTTATTTTTTTCTTGAGACTTTAGAGACTGATAATGGGAAGAGACTGCATCATGCCTCCAAGTGCTGCRTGTTAAGAGGTTAAGGTAACATTTCAGAAAGCTTTTCAGTTTTGGTATAATATACAAAATGCAGTRTTACAAGTGGAGTTTATCACCAGACAGAATATCAGTGGAAGACTGTGAAATCCTTTCTAGTGACTTTGAAAGACGTTGCTGTGTATTTACACAACATGGTTTTCAGTAGCAAAGACAACTTTAAAAATTCCCAGTAATCTTACCCCCAACTGTTCATTCCTATCCCAGTAGCAGTTTATTGCCCCTTCAGCTGTTTTGATACAACAGCTTGCAGAGCCTCAGTATCAACCAGATGATTGAAATCGTGACCTGAATTAAATGAACATGCTTTTGGAGAGGGTTATTTTTTTAACCTGGATCATTTCATAAATCTGCTTTACAACACAATCCCACAAACAGTTATGCTGACACAACTGAATAGGCTGTAAATTATACTGGAAGACCAGAAAATAATCAAAGAGGTATAAGAACTTTCATTCTCAAAGCTCTTTTAAACCAAGCAATTAAGTTCCACATGAAGTGAGACTCACAGAAAATAAACTGGTCTCTCACTGGCAGATCTAGCAGTGAAAGTCTGGAGCCCTCAAACTTCCCTTTCCTGCTTAACTGGGTGTCTGAGGAGGAATGCTGCAAAACTTCTGCTAACACCCTTTGCATCAGCATGTGCAGCAGAGCTCTCCCCTCACCCTGTGGTTCTAGACCGAGGTACACAGTAGAGGTACCTATGATCTATTAGATCTAGTGTCTTTATTTCTACTAGTAGATCTAGATGTAGGTACATGGGCAACACTGAGGAAGTCAAATGCTTTCCACTAAATACGATCTGTAATAAAATCCTGTCCCAGCATTTTACTTTCAAGGAATACGGCAAGAGAGAAAAGAATCCATATTTAAATTTGCTTATATAGATATCCAAATTTTCAGCACAAATAYTGCTCAGATGCTGCTGCATATTTGGCTAATGTCATCATTACAGGCTCCAGACTGAAGCTCGTGGGACACGTGATGCAATCCATTTGCAGCTTTGATCAGTGTGAGCTAAAATCAGCCTCAAACTTAGCTTATTGTTGGGATTCTTATTTCTATTTTCCGTACTGTCTTCCTTCTGGTTTATTTTCTCACTGGCCTCATTTTAAATAATTTTTAATTTCTCTATTGATTCTAATTAAGCTGCTCCTAGGGCTTATGAGCTTCATTTAATTAAATTAATTAAGGTATTTATTTATATAATAAAAGCCAACCAACTCACCGAGCTTGCTTTCCCAAGCTCCCACAGCTCTAATAGAAAGCAAATCAAAGATACCTAGTTTAAAGTTAAGTGCCTGCAGCCCACTAACACTGTGATAAAGTAACAAACCCTTGGCTAGCCAAATACTTCACAGTTGTCTTTGCTTTCTTTGAC
Organism: Eudromia elegans; assembly: GCA_003342815.1. NCBI lineage: Eukaryota > Metazoa > Chordata > Aves > Tinamiformes > Tinamidae > Eudromia > Eudromia elegans. The sequence goes on along the minus strand of PTEX01000007.1, from coordinate 8,743,749 downwards.
ACTCTGCTTGCTGCATCCCCTGAGTGTTCAGAGTATGAACAGAATTTTTGCAATGGTGCTGCATTTCAAAAGGCATCTGCTCCAAAAGGAAAGGTCTTAACCACACGAGCAAGAGGGACGTTTTTTTCCCCACCACTCCCAGGGCATATSCTGCACAAGGGAGCGTTTCTATTAGAAATGCCTAAGACTCACACAAAAAGAGAACTCATGCAACACATTAAGGGTAAGGGTTGTAGAAATAATTCCATTTTCTGATGTAATTATATGATTGCTGAGGAAGAGCCCAGGATAAGATGATATGAATTTTGATCCCTGATCTGAGTGCTTTGTACAGTGCAAGATACCTGGTTTCAGCAGTGAGCAGAGTCTCAGAGGAGTACTTAGGAGCTTGCAGGCTTCAGTTCTCCTACGACAAAGTTGGATAACTTCTATTTCACTCTGCTCTGCAGTTCTCCTTGTTTGCAGTCAGGATATACTGTTCTGCTTTGGAGACAAGAAGGTTTTCCTAAATGTGCCTGCCTTGCTTGGATATGGACATCCTACAGCTAGATTGACATTAATCATTTCCATCAACACAGCAAAAGCTTATCAAGTCTTTGCCATACAAACAAGATTCAATTTCTCCAGCTGGACACTGCCAGCCTCCTTACAGCCTACTGCTCTTGTCACAGTGGTTGAGCACAGTTTTAAGAAACATTTACTTTAGCCTCAGGCTAATGTGAAGCCTTTTTTCTTGTTTGCTTTTATTTTCACCCTCTTCTGCCTCCCAGGAATGGAAGGAAGGTACTGAAAAGGAAGACCTTGGTAATGCAAGAGAAACAAGGTCCTTTTCTTTCTATGTCTTTCCTGCCTCGAAAATTGCCCAGATGAATAACTTGTATATGATTGGGCACCAACAACTTAACATCATGTACGGGAGATACAGATCAGGTCATGAAAATGGCTACATACACCAATCTTGGCTTTCCATAAGCTAAATGAATAAACACAGAGAAAAAAAAAAAACTTCAAAAATCCAAATCAATAGACTATAGACCATAATAAAGTCATTTGGGACGGGGCAATGCCTGAATCTTATGTGCATGGAGATAATAATGCTCAGCTCTAGAGAAGCACATAGCATTAGCTCTGAGAGTGGTAAGGTTTATCAGCAGTATTATCTCAAAGCCAGCCTGTTACAAATATTTCTGTGAGAAAAAAAGAGATGAAAGTTATAGMAAAACATCTGCAGACTCAATAACAGGAAGGCTATCTCAAATATCATTTAATACAGTAGCTTATGATATGCATRTTATAGTAATTGCAATAGTTTCTGATAGATATTTAAGTACCATAGTGCAATCTCATGGAATTCATTTAGACTATTTTTGGAATAAGGCATTAAATAAGGATTTTGTAATATCACCTTGTACTGTAATTAAAAGCTGAGCTAAATTTACCAGAAATTCACTCGCAGGCTTGGAGAATGTGATGGACAGCTGGAAATAACCCCAAGTTACGGGGAGCATAATAGTTTCATTTAGCCTTTTAAACCCATTCCTAACCCTTTGCCACCAAAGTATGATTTCAGAAAGGACTTTGGGCTAAATACTTTGATCCATTCATCCTCCTTTCATCTGATACATTTAATCTGTGCTTGTTTGTTTCCATTAAATATAGTTTAAATCACAAATCATGGACCAGTTCAGCTTTTCACTGCATATTCAGCCATACCACCCTAGACAGTGTTTTCATCTGATATCACAAATTAGACAGGGTTGAACTAGGTCATCACCTAGGTGTAATGAAACCCAAAATGTTGAAATGCTTATGTAAGCTTGAGGTTTTTCTTCTCTGCTATGTATGTGCTAGGAAAATGGCACTTACTTTCAGCAGAGWATTTGGACAGAAATTAGAGTTTAAAATGATAATTTCCCAGAACATTTATATTTGATAAAAAAAGACTAAGACAAAAAWATACATACATAAATATATAAATTGAAATGATTTTTTTTCTTGTCTCATTACAAAATTAAATCTTATTAAGTGTTAAATTAATTCTTTTATAATTAAGTCTTTTAAATCAATTAAAATAGTTTCAATAACGATTCCATGCAAAACATGCCTCAGGGTTATCCTGGAAGTGCCCTATTTGGATGAGAAATAGAAATGACTCTGCAGATTTGCTTTCGTTAACACACCATATTTAGTGGTGGTTTTCATAAGAGAACAAATGGTGTTTCCAAAGACCAAACCAGAAACCAGATGGAGCAGTAATCCCTGAAATCACAGCTGTAGACTTTTTTGAAGACTCTGGTTCCTACTCCTCTGTTATATGCAGTGGCAAAATTTTAGTCCAAAAAAGCAATAAATATAGGATTAATATGTGTTATGCCTACTTGAGAATGTATCTACAGCGGAAAASAGGGCAGGGGACCTTTTGCTGTCCCTCTGTCCAAGGGCACAGACTGAATCTGTGCTTGGCAGAGTTTGGCCCTAGGTCTCTGGAGTCTTGTTAGTCGTCCTGTGAGCGCTCTCTTGTCCAGTGTAGGTACCTCTAGCAATGTATGAGTGCTGTTGCAGGGCACTGGTATGTACTTCAATAAAATAAACCTGCTTGTTGTTGACTKTGGCTAAAGTTAGTTAAACTTTAGTTAGCTAAAGACGAAAAATTTGCAATCCTATTGAATAACCACTAAGGCAGAGTAAGCACGACCTGTGACCGTCCCATGCGCACTGTCTGCTCTCCGTGCTCTACCCTCTGAGCTGTGCAGAGACGCTGCCCAGCCGAGCACCAGCCGCCTTCACTCACCAGCACCTCCTGGTTCTCTGCTAGCTGCTTATGAAAGGAAAASACACAAGGGGTATAAGCTGCCAGTGATTAAAAGAACCAGTTAAACCAGTTAACCATAGTTAAAAGAACAAACACAAAAGCATTAATTAACTCACAGTACRTTGCACAAAATTCCCAAGTCTGGAAATTGCTCTTTTATCTCTCAGAGATCAAATTGTTAAAAATARCTACACAGCACTTGGACTCCTCATAAGGCTATTATAATGCATAACTCATCTTACTATCAGAGCATTAAAACTTGAAGCTTCACGTGACCGGTGTGACAGRCTTCCTATTTGCTTCCGTCTGCCTTTTGCAGAGAGGCTGAAATGCACGCTTGCCACAGCACACTGATAGTGTTTGTTTCCAGACATAAAAATGAAGTGACCCTTTCTGTCTGTTTACCCTTCTGTCTTATTTGCGTTTTAGGTGATATGGATTCCACTTACTTTGTCAGTCTCATGAGGCAGTCAAAGAGGAAAAAACAGTGGGAGATAGCAGGAGGAAAAAGCAAGAAGATTGGAGCCAGTCCCAGGATGCTCGTTTGCTGATACGCAACATAACTTCTTTATTAGCAGGSTTCTGTGTGTCTGTATTTTTACCAGATGCTGCAGATATTTCTGCTTGGACTCTAATAGCCAGGAAAGGGCACGGTGTCCTGAGAAAACTTTGTGCTTACAAGCAGAGCTCTGTGGATAGATGGAGGGGCGCTGATATCCYCTGATGCCAGGTGACCCCAGCCTGGAGCAGCTTTGGCTGGTGGTCTGATGTCTTTGTCCCTCTGAAATGAGTGTGAAAGTACTGAAAGACCAAAGACTTTTGGGTATTTACGCCTGCAAGTGAAAACAAGAGAAAAGTCAGTAAGCTSCAGCGCACAGCAAATCAGTCAGGTATACAAGGTATCCTGAAAGTTGTAGACTTGGCTACTGCAGGGGTACTTGKCTACTGAGGAAGAGTACAGACTTCAGTCATATTGCAGTAAATTACAAATTAATGTTCTGAAATGAATAAATGGAATTGATTTTAAGCAGAGTAAGGGAGAGTATTCAAAGTGGGAGAGAATATTTATATTTATCTAGCTCTGGCAGGCTCATTGCATATTCACCAAGTATCAAGAATGTTCTCTCTTGTAGTATGTACAGAGGTCCCCTGAAGTCTCCCTTTTCCTTCAGTTGACGGAGACCAGTCTCATAACATTCAGACTGGATAAACTATAAAAATGATACTTGGTGAAATATAAATGTAAGGACTTGGGGGAAAGCAGTGGAATATACATTACTGCTCTTCGTGGAAACCTGTTCCTGAAGCTAATGGTACTGGTTATCCTCAGAAGCTTGAACTAGGCATTGTGGCAAGTCTCATTCCTTTGGAAACACCAGTTTGTTGGGTCTCAGGACTCAATAAGATCTTCTACTGCATAACTGTGCTCTCCAGCAGGCCCATTGCTTACTGGCAATATCTTGCAGCTCGGCTGGCAAGATTAAACTGAAGCAGCTAATTAAACTATTTTAAGTATGAGGAAGACCATAAAGGACTGAAAAGGCATGCAAAAATAGTTACCGATTGAGATAAGCAGGTGCTATTTCATATTCTTTCATCGCTGTCATTTAAATRATTGAAAAGTCTTTCTGTGTTTTCCATCGTAGACATGAAAGCCTAAACCCCTATATTGATTTCTTAATACAGTAATCAAACCTGAGTTCTTTTKCTCCTGAAGACCATGCTAAGTTTGACACCACTGTCTTTAAAYAAAAATGTATCATCTTGTATATCTTTCAAGACAAGAAATTGTACATCAAAGGTCTGCTTGACACTCCTTAACAATAAAAAGAAAAAATTAAGTGCAGGAAAATATCCAGCTGTGTATCMTATATAAGTATTCATATGTGGCAGTGCCTGAAAGACAGTAGTTGTTCCAAAAAGGAAGATAGTGTTCACATGTTGATTTTCTTCACATTCTTCATTAGATAAATTATGATTAGTGTTGTAACAATAATAATAAAAATRAAAATGYAAAACTTTTATTGAAGAGAAGTTTAAGACTGATATTTCGTATCTTTAGATTTCAGCATTCATATGCTGCAGATATTTTTGTGTGTGAAAATTGCACAAATATAAGAGATCTATGTGGTATAACTGCAATATTCATGTTTCTTTGTCTCACACATCATCTGAGAGGGTCAGTGCTTTAGCATCTGTAAAGTATTTAAAGCTATCCCAAAAAAAWTGCATTTCCTAAATGCAGAATTTTGTTTTTGATATTCAAACACCATATGACATGTGAGAGACGAACAGATTTTCAAATACCATATAGTAATACTGGAGTGACATAGAAGTTTGAGCAATACACACGGAATGCAAACTTATATTTTGAAACCTGCCTACCTACTGTTTTTGACTTTACTGTTCTATGAACATTTGTGCAAACAATATTTCTTTGCAAGAACACCATTTAGTCTGGCGTATTCAAATGCACACATACGKAAGCGCAAGCATATCACACATGTGTGGCGTTTGTTTCTTTCTTCTATTTTTTTCTTTTTTTTTTCCTCTCTCTCATGCCTGGGCATCTGATTTAGGCCAGGAAAACCTCACACTGACAATTTTATCATAGATAAGAAAGAATTTCAAGATTATTTACTGTGTCTAAAGAGAAGCTCTACAGGCTCTTTGGTGTTAATAAAGTACAGCTTTGTTTGGCACTAATTAATGAACACCTCGTTGATGTTCCACAGTTTTGTAAAGCTTCGTGTTGATAATATTTGTGCCTAAATTACCCTATCAGCATAATGGCAGCCTGGCTCAGGTGACCAGCAGAAGGGACCAGAAGGATATTGCATCAGTAGCAGCCTCGGTGAAACAGGCTGGAAATGCTTTAGAGCTCTCGCCAGTATTCTTACCGGTTGCTTAAGGGCAAAATAAAAAAAACCTTTAAAGAGSCAACTCCATCCAGCTCTTTCAAGAGGAATTGAAAGATGTGGAATACCGCACTCAAGTTCCCTCGTTCTTCTCTTACCAAATAGAAAGAAAGATGAAAAATAATAATTTATTATTTGTTTTGTTCATGAGTGTTATTCCTTGGTTGCAATTCAAATTCTGCACAAATAAATAGTAGATACAAAAAAAAGTATTCTGGTGTGAAAAAAAAAAAGTTTTACAGTTATTTGTCCATTTTGTAGTAAATTACTAGGAGATTATAACCATATTGGGGGTTTTCTATTCTAATCATAGGAATGGYGCATATTTGTTTGGGATATTTATCCCATAACTGTACATTTTTTTCATATTCTAAGAAAGGAGRGAGTTCCGCATGTTTTAGAAAAGGAAGAACACTTAAATAAACAAGACTTAAATGTCTGCAATCTCCAAATACCTCTTACAGCTTAAAACCAGTTACTTTTTCTGAAACAGAGAAACATTACTCTGTATTTTATCTTTATTTTTTTCTGAGTGTCAGTCTGAGGTTTTTTGGTGATATATACCTTTTAGGCTAATTGCATTTTCTTCCTGGATGCTTCCCAGGGAATTTTACATCTTTCCTATAGGAAATGAGTGAGAGCCTAATTTGTCTGTCTTGTAATTCAATTCTTTCCCCCCTAGAGCTCTTTTTTTCTTCTCTTTTTCTTTTGTTTTTTTTTCCTTCCTTTTTCTCTCCTTGAGATCTCTCAGATGCTGCAGCCACAGGAGCTCCAGTAATGTGGCTGAAGCTGGTGCTGAATGGGGCCTTAGCTATGACGGTGAAAAAGTGTTCTGGAAAAAATAAAACCTGCAGTTGGCCTCAGGGAAATTACTGAAAAGTCTAGCAGGCCTTTCCCTCTCTTTAATTCAATGAACTGAGCTCRTATTTGAACTTGCTTAATGATCAGGCATAACGATCAGCAGCAGATTGCATGTTCRAACCCCTGTAAGCATGCAAAGGTCCTGCTAGGGGAAAAAAGTCCTACTTGAAGGACTGTTCTACACTGCTACCTATTCCTCTGCCAGTGCTTCCTTGAGGAGGATCTATCGATATTCTGCCTTTACTTGCTTCTTACGTCAACTCCCAGTGTCTCGGTTCCATCCTACTGCTCTTATTTCCCTATAATACATTTGCTCCTGTAAGTCAGCGAGACAGATAGACAGCACAGCGGCTCTTTGCAATATTTGTTTTCATGTATTCCTTCATTATGGAACTCATTTCAGCTAGACCATTAAATAACTTCCAAGCACTGAGAGAGAGGCAGTATATCCATCACACAGTGAATACAAAGCTTTTAATGCAGATCTCAGATCGATCCTTTACTTCAAATACTAATTTTTATTTATTTCCCCTCCCTGGGGGCCTCAGCAAATAAAATATGATATTCCTGCCAGTGTGAATTTATAGCACTGGGAGGGAGATGACATAAGAGAGCTGAGCGTACTCTATTAGCTATTATTCATAAACTATTTCTACTTGTCAGATGCTTTCTGTGAGGCTCAGGACGTGTTATTTTCCCACCTTTTCAGTTTGACTGGAGCTGCTGAAGTTGCTTCGAGTTGACACCTCCCTGCAATGGAGACTGTAGGGACTCGGCGACAGGAACCTGTTCCTGTTTCCTGGCACACTCGCACTACTCCCCCTTCACAAAGAAAGCTTATTTAATCTTCCAATGGCAGAAACCAAGCCTGCGTCTTCATAAGCATACAATTCTTCAAAGGAAAAAAAAAAAATCCTACTTCCTTCTGGGATTTTGATCTTGATCCTGTTTCTGACATTATTGCCACTGAGAACAAAGCAAGACCAGGCCTGGGGAGAATTCAGCCTCTACGTATCTCCGCTCTTAGGTGAAGCCCTTTCATATTACCAAATTGATTTCACGTCAATATGCCGCCTAAAGTTCAAATCAGGAAAAAGTGATGCCGTATTTCTGAAGCCTTCAGATGTAGCATACTTTCATCTTTCTGAATAACAGACTTTCTCCCCTCACCCTCTCTCTTACCTGTCTCCAGGCCCTCCATCTCGTGAAACCCTGTCAAAATTTAGTTCATATATGACATAGCCAAAAGTAGGAAAAAAATAAAATTGCTTTTAGAATAATGACTAATAAAATGTATGAACCGTTTGATGATTGTGAAACTGTGAATGTATAAAAAAAAAAAGATTTAAAAATGAAGAAAAGTAAGTTCATACATTTAATTAGCCCCTCCAGAGGGGACAGTAACATTTCCAGTAAATATTCATGCCAGCTGAATCTTAATCTTTGAAATAATTATCCAACATCAACCAGAGAAGTTTTGAGTTTTTTAAAAAACAAAATCTTCTACAGAGGCCAACAATTAAAATGAGATATCTGGAAAACTACCCCTGGTAAGAATCCCTTACATTAATTGTTTGGCATAAAACCACATCACATTAGAATCTTTTGCAAGTGAAAACAGATTACCATATAAGCAACCTCCAGAAATTAAACCTGTGGATGGATTTTGAGCCAAGCCTCTTTCTCTTTCAGGCTGTGGTTTCTTTAGAGCAGAGCATAACTCACCTGAAGAAGGCACATAGTCTTGGGAAACGTGTATGTCAGGAGTTTATATCAATTACTAAAAAGCGAAACCTAAGTAATAGCTGCCTTGCCTGTTATTACAGCTGGTATATACGTGTGCTCTGGAATACCCTCCCATCAGCAGGTATAGAAAAGAAGCATTTGACCCATTCTACCAGCTTTTTCTAACAGCTGCAAGGGAATAATTCCTCACTCCTACCATTCCATTCTCTTAATACTTCTGAGAGCTAGATACAAGTGAAACCTCCATTTAAACAATTTTCATATTTTGACGTTTCAGAGATATATATCCGGCCAGATCAGAAAAAAAAAAAAAATAGTTGGTGGTTACACCCAGAAAACATTGTGTCAGGAAAAAAAACGTTCCCCCATCTGCTTTATTGAAACCAGCCCATCAATAAATGATGGGAGATTAGGCACTCTTGTGGGTTAGGAGGGAAGAACACACTAACCCTAAAAGCAGCAGCTTCATTCCTCAGAGTTTTACACCGATTTCCTCTTGTTGTTGGCAAACTTGCTGGCAATGCACAGTTAACGCAGTTTTGGCCATTGCTGTTTTCCACTTAACATTATTGCGTAGCTCCTCGGACTCAGGATTACATCGGGAGGAAAACACCCTGGATTTTCCATGGAAAATTCCTCCATCACCTCAGTTGGTCTTGCTTCAGTCCCAATTACTTCCTTTCCAGAGACAGAAAGAAGACTTTGAGCATATATCTTTATAAATGGTAATCATATATCTTTATATATGGAAATTATAGGAATACCAGCAACCTGCTAGGGCACTTATTTGATCTCACAGTCTCAATATTTTGGGGGGATATGAAATTGTGTGTCCTAGTTATAATACTGTGTACTCTTTGCAAAGGGGTCAGTCTGCACCATCTCTGCTTCTCCACACTTGGCTTCTGCTTCTATTTTCTTTCTTTTTCCCCCTCCCTTCTTTGTCACTCTGCAGTATGTAGACATTTAATCTCATTATATACTGCCTAATAGAAATAATCTCTTTGGACTTGAGCTGCTGTGGAGAATAGCAGGATTCATTATTTTATAGTTTAACTCTCTGAAATTCAGTCTGGCTCTTCATGGCTGCAGCTATTGCTTTTAGTATTGGTTTGCTAGCGCCAAATGCCTG
>PTEX01000007.1:8682756-8734176 GCA_003342815.1 Eudromia elegans | reverse complement strand
AACAGTAAGTCAGGAAAAAAAAAAAAAAAAAAAAGAGAGGAATTTCTTTGGGCTGATACAGTCCATGCTCTGTGAAGGACCTTTCTCTCTAGAGCACACTCTAGAGAGTTCATAATCAAATCTTTTCTCACTTTGTAATGGGAAAACTTATTACCTTGATATTGAAGAAGGACCTAGCATTTCTGAAGGGACTCCCTCTTTCCAGTACTTCCAAGAGAAATACAGTAGTGTCATGGGGAAAAGCAGGAAACAGATTCAGTAAAACTTGTATGGTGCCTCCTAGCTGAAGATTTTGGAAAGAGGGAAAAATATCAGACACAACCACCACAAAATCTCTGCCGTATCCCTTGCAATCTCTGTAAGTTCTCAAAGTTTCTCCCAGTTTCTGAATGCGTCACCTCACCACCATGAAGGTGGCTTGCTCCATCTGTTCTGCAAAATAATCCTTCCCCTGAGGAGCTGGCAATCTCCAAGCAAAAATTGCAAGCTCTTTGCTGCTTAGCACTGTGTAAAGATTGAAAGCGTGTCTCTCCTATTGGTTCTATCACTATAAGACAGGAACTATTAAGTGCTAGAAGGGATGAAATGTATATATCTATCATGACTTTGACATCCTTCCTCATCTTCCCTTCCTAAGTAAGGAAATTCTGCATTTTCATACTTGAAAAAGAAGTGCCCTGAGGGAAAGAAGCAGCTCTCACTCTTTTTTTTTTTTATGCCTGACTTTGTTTTCTCTGAGCTTAGTGCCAGACTACAACAATGTGAGGTTACAATCAATTATACAGTCCACTATTCTTTATGATAAAATGTCCCTTTAGAAGCTACCCTTTCTCTAGGAAAATTCGGTCTGTTCTCTTCTTTTCTAAGGCAAAATAGTGTCTCATCTTAATAAAAGTGACCAATTAATGAGAAGTAGATTGGCAGCTGTACCTCGAATGCTCTAGTTTTGGCTCTGTATTAYGATTCAGATTGAATCATGAATTTTTGGTTCCTACACTGTTAATTGTCCATATGCACAGCACTGGCTGTCAGAGTACTGGCTGTCAGGAGAATGGCTATTGAGATTTGTGCAATACAGTACTTTTTAAATCAGAGATTTTCTTAAGAGATTATAATATTTTTATGAAAAATGTTTCACTTTTGATGATATGCCATGGAAAACTACTTCAAATGCTTTCAGCCCTGCTTTTATATTAGACACTTCTTGGAAGGAAGGGATTCTGCCATTCCATCAGAGGGAAGTGCCAAGTGCTGGAAGACATACAAGCTCTTTGACAGTGGTTTCTGGGCTCCCTGCAGGGAGAAACGTTTGTGAGAGCTTTCAGCATTTTTCTCCCCCATGTAGGATGATGTCAGAAAAGGTCCCTACAAAGTCCCTAGTCTTCCTGCTCCTCCAGCTCAGASAGAAACTCCCAGAAATTCTTATCCCATGTTCAAAATTTATCTAGCTTTCTAAGACCTCCAGACGTGGATTTCCAGAATCCTTCCCTTATGGTGCCCCTGCACCATTGTGAATAACCCAGAACACTTTTGAAGGTTGATGTTAACCCAGGGGATTTTGAGACTCACAATAAAGTCCCCACAGAGTAGGACTCTATCAACTCTAGTGATGCTTTACAATCGACCTCTTTTCATATAGAAAAAAAAAGAAACACAAATTCTTCTCACTTACAATACTAGTAAAACCATCATGAGATTTTTTTATTCTAGCTTCTTTCGCAATGGAAATACTGAATTTWAATCAAATATAGTAAATAAACAGATACCTGTTAGCACTAGGTATGAAGGAAAAAAGGAACGTAACAAGATCTATATATYGATATTCACCTATTTACATAATACCAACCCATTTCTAAGTGCTCAAAACAGATCCCAATCTTTCTGTGCTCTCTCACATGCAAGTCCTCACTAAAATCAACTGAATATACTCTGTAAGGAAAGGATTCAAGAAATGGCCATGCCAATCAGCACAATCCTTCTCAAGCTAACTCAAGCATTTACCCAGAGTTTGACTCCACTCCTGGATTGAAACCACTACAGATGTCTCCGTCGCTGGTCTAGAGGGTTATAGTCGAGGGAGGGAGGGACCAGAAAAGCTGCAAGTGAACGGGTTCATCCATGCAGTAACTCTGCTAAACACAGTTGGTACGAGGCCTTTTGAAAAGAAAGTAGGCTTAATGGCTAACCTAATAAAAGCCCTGGAAATATGGGACCACTTAATCTGGCAGCGGTTTTATGACACCTAAATASGCTGTGCTCATGCAAGTTATATTTTTAGGTTGCTTTTTCCTTTCTTCCAAATTTGCTTTTATGTATTTTTAGTCAGGCTTTCTGCCTTCTCATGCTGAAAAGTTGCTGATGTTTTTACTCTGCAGAAATTGAGGACATTTCCACTCTCCATGCCACATGAATCAGCAAATCTTCCCTTAAAAAGTCAACATTTTTCAGAACAAAGCAGGAATAAATAGTGAACTTGCAATTTTTCTTTCCTCTGTTGCTGCTTCCTATGTAGAGATGGAGAGAAGTTAGTCCAATACCTTGTAGATTATCCTGCTAGAGCTCAAGTGTGACATTTTTTCTCCAACCTGTCCTTCAATAGTTTTCATAGAGTCTAGGTTTTCCCCTGTTACCATATTTGAAATCACTTTTTTTAATACAGGTGATCACAGTAGTAAACCCAACCTCAGCTGTCAGCTTTTAGAGGAAGCAACATGACTTTCAGACCCAAAGTTTATTTTGCACATTCAAAATAATTGCACAATTTTCTCCCTAGCCCATATCTTAAAGCTTTCCCCAATTCGCTTTAGCATATCATACATAAAAGTTTCCTTTTAATATTACAGCTTAATATGCGTCCATATAGAATAAGAGTAGCAACTGTCTGCCTGTGATTATTCCATCTTTCTGTTAGTTTGAGATTCCTTGCAAAGCCAGGCACTGTCCAATAAATAGGGTGATTTACAGTTTTACACATGTGCATGTCACATTTTTATTTTCCACTCATTGTATAAAGTACACCACTTTGATGGGTGCCTGCAAGAGCCCAAGAGGCTAAAAAGAGCAAAGAACAGCAGACACTAAAAGAAAAAAAACTCACTATGAGTAAAAAAACACTAGCAGCGCTTTGCTTTCCTCAGTTTGAGGGCAAGAGTCTTGCAAAAAAACTGACTTCTGGAGATGAGCACATTTCTCAAACCATTCCCCTTTTCCAAGTCTCAAAAAAGACCTGGAATCAAGCCTAGGAAAAATTGCTTTTCACATTAGTAGAAAGTGGTGTTCTTATGCGGACTTGAAAACGTAGGCACTGGCAGAAGGGAAAGTGGCAGCTGCAGAGGWAAGGAGGAGTTAGGAGCTTGTACAAAAGCATCCCTGCATCCTGGAGCTTGCAAAACTTTCACCCACAGGTCACACTTCCAGTGTGAATTCACTGCCTGCCTTGTCCTGTCTTCTGCTCTTGGCACCACTAAAGGTAGGAATAAGTTTATATTTACGTTTTCACATCCATATATTAAAAACTTGCATGCACCCTAACACTGTCTCCAGCATAGAGGAAAAAGGGAAAAAAATATGATGGTAAGCTGATATGTAGCCACKGTATARTAGCTACCAAGAGCAGACAAGCAATTTTGGATGAAGTATCAAAGAAATTTCTTTTGCCTTAAGTGAGAGAGCTGGCTTCAGGAATTCAGATTTCTGAGATGGATGGCCTAATTTAGCAAAGCCACAAAACAGAAGAGGGAAGAAAGAACTAATGCCATTTCTACATGTGATTCTGGGTGTCTCCATGGATTCTTTTCTGTGTCTACCTCAGTTTTCAACTCCCAGGGGAAAAAAAAAAGGCTCCGTATCTAATGTGGTAAGGCCAATCTCAACTGTTTATTGAATACCCTGGTACCTCCTGGAGATTACCGTATGCTTTTCTATCAGAGKTACCACCAGTGCACCAATGTAGTTTAAATACTCCAGTTTTCTTTCTTCAGCCTCACTGCTGTAAATGAKAAGTTATTTCCATTGAGAGTGAGGCAGTAGCACTGCTGTTGCATGTGGGCCCCTCAGTGAAAAATAAAACCTTTTGGGTCAAGAGTGTCAGCAACAAACTACACACACACACCTATATGTATATATAGGTTTATATATTAAAAAGTACCTCAAAGTCTTTAACTTAACTTCTAACTAAAAAAAAAAAAAAAAAAGCAATATTAGCATCATCTAATGAAGTACAAATGTCAGGATTATCTTTCTGTTTATGTCCCAAGAAAGAACAGACATAGAAAGATGCATGCAATGCAACAGGAAAAGAAATTATTATTTTATGTGGACTTACATTTTCATTCTCTGCCATGACAAGGATCAGATGGGTGGAGAGCCATTCTTCAGAAGGAATTTRAATAAGAGACTAGGAGCTGGATGTGCTGGAGCTGGTAAATTGTTAAATGCCTTAAACAGAAGACAGACTAAGCAACAAGAAGAGTGGGCAGAGGACAAGAAGCAGATATCAGGAATAACAGCCAATATAGTATTCACAGGTGGTGATGACTGAGCATTCAGCACCTCACCTTAAATTTCTGATGAGCTTTTAGTATAACAAGTAAAAATAAAAGAAAAAATAAGACTTTCTGAGAGAAAGATGTTTCTGCTTATTTACTTAATCAGGCTCTTCATGCTATTAATCCTGTTCAGAGTAGTCCAAAGCAGGTAACATTGTGTCCAAAGTCACTCATGCACTTGGAATCCTTCGTTTTCTGGAAGGAAATATTTATCCTACATAATTTATAAACAGTGTGTCAACATGGCATCAAAAGCAATTTGTGGGATCAGCACTTTTATTTTACAGGTTTGCAGTTAGGTCTGCCTGATTTTCAGCTCAGCAGCAGACCTATTTCTATACGGTTGTTCTCATTTAGCAGTCATCTAGGAACAAAGAATAATTTCACATGGGTCTCTTGCTTCTGTCACCACCCTGCACACATATCTTGCAGCTGCAAGGGGTCACACATGATATTTTATCACACTGTATTTTCTCTTTGACCTTTTTCTATTGTTCGTAAGAATTTAGAGCACGCTTGTTTATATCTTTTAGTGGCAAGAGTCAGATAGCCTCATTTTGAACTTCCTGTTGAACACTACCTTAGCTATGGACACTGCCATGCTCATATACCTGTGCTAGGCAAGGATCTGAATCAGAGTCACAGTGTTTTAATAGATCATTGAATAATTATGGCACTATTTTCTACAGGACTGTGGGCTCATATTCATGGCTTTAGAATTTTTCTCTTCTGCAAAACAAAAAGCAAACTGTGATCAATTGTTTATCAWTACCACAGTTGTTTCCCCAAGTTTTTATATTACATGGCCTGTGGCTGTATTCTTTAAAAGGGTTATTTCTGTAGAGTAGGATAATAGTGCTGAACAAATATACTTTTTTCCAGCATAAGCAAACAAATCTACAACAACCTGTGACTGTGTACCTATAATTTGTGTATGTATGCAACGTCATGTAATAGGAATTCCTATTGCACACAGACTGGTATTCTACTTATTTTTGAATAATTTTTTAGACGTTACATCTATCACAGTAATAATTCTTTTTGTTTTTCTCCCCACATTCTCTTCACTTTCCTTCTGGATTTTCTGTTTATGCTTTGCAAAATACCTTTCTCTTCCACCAAAACCAGAGTTTTGTACAAATGCAGAACATTGTCTAAGCTTCATGAACAGACAAAAATCTTGCTTGAACCTTTTCCGTAGCTCTCTGTGCCTCTGAAAAGCTCATCCTAYATTAGGGTCCCATATTCTCCTCCTGTGACTTTTCTTTGTGTGCAGAACTGCTAAGGATGCTATTCACCTCACCCAGCTTTGAGGTTTGCGATGCAAGTCTGAGGCATTTGTCTTRCGTCTCACTGTAGTCAATTGAGATCTAATTAATACAGTCAATAGAATCTAAAAAGCAATTCATCTAAAAAGAAATAACTCCTAAAGGAGACACCAACATTTGATCAGCTTAATCCCGCTGCAGGGTATACGGATTCTTCTGCCTTTCCTTCCTTAATAACATTTCAGCCCACTGTTGCTAAAAGAAGTCCTAATTTTCTAAGCTGTTTCACTGTAACATTGCTCATTTTTCCAACAAAAACTTACAGTGTGATCTGATTTTATCTATCATCCTGGAAAATTTGGTTTCTATATTAAGTTTGCAACAGTAACTTCCATAAATCCGTATTCTCAGCTGTAGGCAAGCAGCCTCTTGAGTGAAGAGTTCTCTTGATTAACAGTCTCACAGTTTTTAAAATATTTCAACATGTCTTCCTCTTTTTGATTTCTTATATGCAGCTGATATCTTCAGAAAGAAAAATCTCTCTCATAGCACAGTGTTTTACCAAATTCTCAGTAGTGGGTCTGATAGCTGGCCTGCTGTTCCTAATTGGCCATGAAACTCGACTAGATTTTTCACCCYTCAGATTTTAACTAAATATAATAAAATACTTTTTTTTTCCTGTAGCTTCACTTAATCTAATAGAGATACATAATTCTTACTTGAATCTCTGCCAGCCATTTGTCTTATTTCTTAGCAATTAGAGCGTTATTAGAACTCCTCGTAGTTCCTTCATGTGAACTAGTGTCTTTGTGTCTAGTCTCTCCAGAGGCACTTTCCCGATTTAGGCATTTTTACCGCATCTAATATTCAGTGACTTAGTAGAATTATTATCCATACAGACAAGAGGAAGCCCGGAAGAACATAAATGAGAGCCCAGATCAATAGGAAGATTTAGAGCTCTCGGGACCCATCACCTGAGGCAGAAGATAGACAGGTATTGCCAAGGCACATGGCCCTGCTGTGCAAATCCTCCCTGTTCCAGGCATCATAGCATAAATGCCTCAAAAGAGTTGTGGTGACTGGGATCCATTCTTACAGGAAACATTTGGTCCCACACACTATTAATCTGTAGCTAAAACCCAGCAAGGGGCATTTGCCTTTTGTCTGCTCACCACAATCCAAGCTGGCAGCACAAGGCAAAACCACATCCAGTACTGGCCAGTAGAAGTTGAGAAGCAATGAGTTAGTTCTTTACTTTTATGGGGGGTTATGGAGAAAGCAACATAAACTGGATGTTATAAATGTATGACAAAATTTCAGGAGAAACTAAGAGAGACTGCTGCTCATTACTCAAACTGTCAGTAAATATAAAAGAGAGTCTGCCCCKTGGGTCTGACCTGAGGAGACACAGAGGTTCTGTCTAGAATTTGCTCTCCTTTTAATATTTGGATGGTCAGAAGACTGCATTCATTTAAGACTGCTATTTCTCCACTTCTTTACAAAAATTGCTTGGGAAAAAAGTTTCCATTTCAACTATAGGCCATATAATCTCACAACCATTTCTTCCCATTGTGAGTRTAAAACTAATCCTGGTAGTAAAATGAACTTATTTTAAACTTTATGACTTTAAAAAAAAAAGTCATAAAACCAAATCACATTCTCTGGCAAGCCACTATTGGAATTCCATGGAAACCAAAGCAGAAAGAAAAAGTTAGAAATTGTTTTTAAGTGGTTTATCTTTAATCAAGCATTTTTTCTGCTCTTTGCTGGTGTGGAATTCTCTCAAGTCTACAGGACAGTGAATACAGAACACAGAACACTGGAGAATCTTTCAGCATCTCATAAACACACTGCTTATAAGCTTTTATATATATGCTTTTATATATATATATGTTTATATATATATGTAGTTCAAAACTATAAGTCTCCTTCCCACATACCAGTAACCAGATACAAGAATATCTCTACCATAGCTTTGKATGGGACTAGACTGATTGCAGGCTTGGTGGATGAAATAATTGACACACCAAAATGTTGTAGCTCCTCATTTTTCTCATCCTGCAGTTCCTGTGCAGCAGATTTTCACGTGAGTGCCATGCCACTGGTGCCAGCTCTACAAACTCCAAGCGCTGTAGCTGTGCAGGCTGTCTCACGAAGGAGGGTGTGTGCACAAGCGGGAAGGTTTCTAAGACTRCTTGCACTGCACATGCACAGGTTAGCACTGCTAGAATTTGGGTGTTAGGACATTGAGTGAAGTCTACCTATCCCAAACAGAGACACAGACTTTGCTTTTCTATATGGCAGAACCGTTTCACCAATAGGTAATCTTACACATTGCAGTGAAATCCTGACATTTCAGAACCACCATGGTAACTGTTGTCTATCAGTTTTACAATAACATAAAAGGTAAATTAGCCTGAACTTATTCCATGAGGAAATGTCTCATCAGATTTTATAAATTAAGTTAGGCTAACTCAGTACTTTGTCAGGAATAATAGGCATGTGTTTCAGAAGAAAAAAAAAATCCCAAAAGGAATTCAGTTCACAATATGCCACAACATTTTGTTTGTCCTTAGACATGAGGAGTTGAGACAGATAACAATAAATCCTGGTAGCTTTTGAGCACCTCTCCCTCCCTCYTTCCTCTCCTGTTCTCAGAAATGAGACTCAGAAAGCTATTTCATGCACAGACTTCTCCCTACATCAAGCAAGGGAGAGKAAGGCATCTACACTTTGAAAATGGTAGGGTGCTCCCAGAAGAGACATTTAGAGCTAGCTGAATGAAAGTTATTAATTTTGGTCTGTAATCCTGGGCTTGTTACTGTATTTTACATCCAAATAATATTGGGATTTTGAAAAAGAAAAAAAAAAAAAATCCTGAGTAGTTATCAGAAGCTAAGTCCCCCCATCTTTAAAATAAATTGTCAATTGCAGATTTCATTTTGTGCATTTTCTCTTTTGAATTACTTGCTTGCGAATGGCATAGCTGGAGGAAGAGGGGATATGACTAAATGCATCAGACAACAGCCTGCCCCACTGCTGAGCAGYCCTYTGAATATTACCTTGGATTCGCTGGYACAGGGCAGAAAGCGTAAGGCAGCCAACTCCCAGGATGWGGAACAGCAGCTAGCTCACWCYGATGGTAACTTTGAGAAGCAGCTGAGGTTTCAACAGCAACAACCAAATGATTACAACACAGGCAAAACCCTACCACCAATATGCCTCTTGCATCACTTGAGCATAACATTCAGAATTAAAATGAGAAACATACACAGTTACAGGCATCAGAACTCACCACAACACTGTATTTCCTTAAGTTTTGCCCCACCCAGAGCTATCAGGTGAATGGAGCTCATTACTGCACACTGAGMCAGCTAAGAAAGCTCAATTATTTAAAGCCTATGCATTTAATTGCAGAGGAAAATCAACTAAATGGGGAAGGTAATTTCCAAATAAGAAAGGAATAAGGAATGCCAGTGATAACTGTATTGTCTTCTTGACAGCATCTAATTGCTGACCCTATAATCCTATTGTGCCAAATGACAGCGGATCTTGCTGATGAACTTCCTGATTCTGGGGAGCAGAAATGAAATTAAGACCTGAGCCCAGGCTGCTCCTGGGTGAGGGCGCTTGCAGATCTCCACGGGCTGCATCCTGCCAGAGGCCGAGCGCTGCTGYGACGCCCGCCCGGAGCATCCGCCTCTGCCAGCAGAGCCCCAGGAGCCCCCAGGGCCCTGACGGAGGCTGCTCCCCATCTCGGGCTCAGCAAACAGCCTTAGGACCAATTACAGCTTGTTGTCTCCTTCCTCAGCATTTAGCACTGATGTCATCTGCCTATAAACCTTATCAGATCAGAWCAATTTCAAACCAAAACACTGACAAAAGCAAGGTCAAACTCTTTTTTCTTTTTTTTTTTTTTTCCTTCTGATTACTAGCTTAAACCTGTTGTGTATATACCGCCTGTATGCCATATGGTTTATATATCCCCAAATGTATATGTGCATATAGGTTAGGTCAGCTGTTATGTAGTCATTCATATTGTTTGTGAACTACCATGTTTTCATGCTCTATGACATACCACACGTTATCACTTAACAGTGAAACACATATAAATTAGTCTAAAAAATATCCACCGGGTTGGAAAGTAAGCTCATTAAAGTTAAGCCCTCTTGAACTTTAATTTAGCCAATGGAAATTAACAATTTACACATTCTTAATTAGCCTAATGTAAATTAAATGCATTAATTAGTGGGAGACAACATCATTTAGAGGTTAGTATACCAGAAAGAAAACAGAAACGTGAACGCTGCTTTCAAGACTGCCTGCTTCGAGGAGCTGCTTGTTCTCCAAGAGTTTGTGTGCTTGTAGATACAGAAGGACAATAAAATCTGTCGGTGACCTGTGGTTTTACTACATATACACGAGATGCAGAGTAACGACTGCCTCATTTCCTGGCATTTTTGTCAATACAGAACTCAATATAAAACCCAGTACAATTCAATGATGCCTTCGTGTTCCTCGGTTTGCTTGGCTGTCATATGGACCTGTCATATTCCTTTTACTTTGCTTTCCTCTACCTCAGATACGGAACTGAACTGAAATCTTGTAAGAGTTTGGGAATTAAATGTTTGATAATTTCAAAACACATTTTTTTTTTTCATTTTAATGCCTTTGAAATGGTTAAATTGGCTTCACTATTTTTTAGCTATTAATTAACATACAAATGAAAAGCTATTTCCAAAACATATGGAACTCTCATACTTCAAAATGTTGAATTGTGAGCTTTTGTCTACTGCAGAAATGCTATCAGAATGTTTTCTAAATAGAAAATTTATCAAAACAGACTCCTGGTTTTGATGAATCTCTGTGTTCCATAAAAGAAATGATCAAAGTATTCCTGAAGATCTCCACTGTGAAGCTTTGTTAATGGTTGATCAGCACTTTGAAACTAAAGCTGTAGAGGCATACATTGCTCTGAATATCATCATTAAAGTTTTGCAGCACTACAAGGAGACAGGAACAAAAAGCTAAATAAAAGCTGGACTGTGACAGTAAGAATGAAATTATCCTAAGTTATCCACTAGTCTTGAAACTGTTTGTCTTTTTTTTTCCCAATCCCTAGACAGAATTGTGAACCACTGGGCTCACCAGGAGGAATGCAAAATCAGGTTGGAATGACTAAAAACTGGAAATAMAATAAAAAGTAAAACTTAAAATAACTCTAGGAAGTACATGAAGTATAATTCAAAAAGTTCTAGGAGATGATATAAAAACTTTATTTCCTATCTCAAATAAATAGATGACTCAAAGAACTGCTAATGGCATATGCAGATTTCAYATGCAGTTCCTATTAAAACTGGAACATGTCTGAATATTTAATACAGCTCGGTCATTTGTTGCTCTGGAGAAATTGTGTGTGTTAGGAAATGAAGTTTTCCTTGGACCACAGAGAGGAAGCTGAACTGGTACAGACAGAAGGCATGATACCCAAATTCCCAAATCCCCTCTCACAAGCAGATAATCCCCAGTCACAAGCAGACCACAAAGWCATTCAGCGTTGTGAATATTGCGTCCACCTAGAGGTAGGTTGCAGCTGCTGATTTGAAGATTGGTAAAGCACTAATAGGATGAGATATTAAGCAAAGGTACTTTTTGGCGATGGAGATGGAGTGGCAGCAAGAGCTACCAGCTTACCCGGACCAACCGCACCGAGGCAGGAATTGACCCATTCTGGGCTTGCAGGCTCTTCCAGAGTGCCAGAGCACCTACCCTACCAGAAGTCTTGCAAAACAGGTAGTACAATAATATGCACACCAGGAGCTGGTTTGAAATGGAGAGACAGGGAGATAKTGTTGGCTGTTTTGGGCTGTTGCTGGCCCAGTTGCTTAGAGATTTGTAACGACCAGAGCAGGCTTTCTTCTCTATTATCTGCGATTTATCTAGCATTTTATTATGCGTACAGTAAACCACTGACAAATCAGCCTCCCTCTGAGCACTGATATCCCACTAAATAATAGCACATTTAAAGCTAAATAGGAAACTCATCTCTTGAAAATAACTAGTTTAAAGAATTCCCAATCCAGTTCATTTATTCTTTTGCCTTCTGTTTTGTCAAAGAAGAAACAGAGGAGGCAAAATGCTGGAATGTTTACTAGCTGACTTCCCAGGGAGAATGGCACAGTTTGTCCAGAAATGGCAAGTGCCCCAGTTTGTGCTCTAGCTGCCAACCCTCTTTAATATTCAGAGTCTAATGTCTGCACAGTTATCAAAGGCAGATGCTTGTTCCTGCTCTCTCAGGCGAAGCAATATTCCAGCTAAAAGTATAGCTTCTTTCTCCAGGGTTTTTCAAAATTTTCCCAAATAAATATACATCTTTGGTGTATTTWTGCTAGATTAATGAGCTTCTTCATATTGTTGACATAATCAAAAACATCCAAACTCATCCATCAGTATTAACTTCTTTCRTGTAAGATGTAGATATCTGCTCCTGATCTAACACCTAACATTTTATCTGTGGAGGAAGAAATAAGTGAAGATAAAAGTCCACAGGAAAGAACAAAATAGATTTAAAGTTATCCCCATGTGCCAGCAGGAATGAAATTACTGCCTTCTGGGTGAATAAAAGAAGTCTAAGTTTTGAAAAAGGCACTGGCAACAAAAATAAAAACCTGACCTCTGCTGAACCCCATATGAGCTCCCTGAACTGTAGTTTCCACAGCAGAAAAGGCAATGTTAATTGATGACTGCTGTAATTTGTTTCAGTACAAGTTTATCTGAGTAATATTTTGCTGTAGTTCTCTGGAAAACATCTCCATGTGACAGGAATTCCCTGGCTGATTCTCAGGGCTTTCAGTTTAATACTAGTAACACACCATTTATTTTGAATAGGTAAAAGTTAAATTTGGGAACTGCAGCTATTTCTGCRAAGTCTGTGGATAGATGGCAATTTTTTCCCCAAACTGGGTAATGTTAAATTGCTTAAAATTTGAACATAAATTATTACTTGAGGATAATAACTGAGGTTAAATAGCGGGGTTTGATTTATTAATTTAATAATTGTTTAGCAAATAAGAAGCACAAAATATTCTGTTGAGACTGTCYAGTACAAAAGCCAAACAGCTGGATGCTAAACTCCAGAGAACACGTTCCCAAACGTTCACTTTAAGGTGTTTTGGTGAACGGGATACTATGCCTCACAGAAACAAAACTCTGTCTTCTCTCTCACAGAGCTCCAGGGGTCAACAACCTACCAAATCCAGAAACGTCGATTAAACATGGTGACGCATCAATTAGACCATGAATAGATGAAGAAAAGAATAAGACATATAGGTGCCCCAGGYGGTCCCATCTCTACTTTTCTAGCACTTCCATGGTGCCCCATGCTTCTTTCTAGAATTCATTATGTCCCCGTATTGATTTTACCGGCATTTTAGTACTTGGAATTTGAAGACTGAAGAACAAACAACTCGGAATTGCCATCAACATACAGCAATTCTCACATACAAGAAGTTTTGCATTTATATCAATCTCCAATATCTATAGTTGATCCTTTTCCTCTCTACAAATATTTTCCTTCAGAAAGCCACTACAATTGAGCCACACCTTCCATAGGACAAATCCTATTCATTTTCAATAAGAAGCAATTCAGCCTGTAAAGGTAGTGCTTATAACTGCTCAAAATTTGACCCAAATATATAAGTCTCTTTAAGAAGTAATTTAATTTTTTCATTCAGATCCTTTATAAAAAATACTAAGTAGTATTAAGACAAGAAGAGACCCCTGAGGAGTTTAAATAGAAACACCCCCATCAATGATTTCCCATTAAAAATATTAAAAAGTAATTATCTAATACCTCTCAACACGAGCTACCTCAGTGCATTTGTCCATAAGGCTTTTGAGCCGGTGCTCTTTCAGTTATGCCTGGCAAATGCTCTGGAGTGGATCCACTGTTACACAGTTTTCTTAYTACTTTTCAAGTGCAGAGGGCAAACCWTCTTCTCTTTTATTTTATGAGATTAGTMCTTATTTTTACATCAACAGCAAGACAAGTAGGCTGCAGCAAATATTCAGCCAGCGTTGAACTTGGTCTACTGGGCTCAGGGTCGAAGACTGCTTTGAGGGCAYGTTCAAGGCAGAATTCTTGTCTGAGAGCTGTGCACGTACTATGCTGGTTGTGGATTGAAGAGAGACAAGTTGTGCCCAGAAGTTTTCAAGGAAATCTCTTGGGAAAATTTTGATGGAAATTAGCAATTACCGTGGAATCAGCAGATGGCAACACCAGAATGAAATCCCTCTGTTGCATTTGCGAACAGCTCTGGCTTTCTAAAAGACATARCAGCCTAAGAAAGCGAGCGCCAAGCCTGTGTCCTCAAAATGGGACATATCATCTCTCTCTTCAACTCATCTTATAACAAAGCTACATAAATTACTTTCTGGAACTAGGTTAATAGGCATTTTATTGCTTGTGATGACTTTTCCCGAGAAGATAGAAAGCCAAAGCTCTGATTACTTTTATTCACTGAAAACTACTTGTGCATGTTCACTGAATTTAATTCAAACACCTGACGAAGTGTGGCCCAGTCTGTCTGCAAGCTTACAACGTACATAACATTATCAGCAAGACAACATCCAGAGACATGGACATGCCTTTAAAAAGACTTTAAACCTTCCAGAAAGTTATAGCTGAAAGCAAGATTTCTGACAAATTTCTCCTGGAAATCTGAGCTTAGACTACTGAATGGCTAAATTGCTATCTTTTACTTTAATTCAAAAAGGAAGCTGACAAACTGAATGTAAACTGGCTTCCAGAGTACTCTGACTGTAGACCCAGAAATGAGTGCTGAATCCTCTAGGTGGTTTTCAAAGTATTCACAAAAGGAAGTTGTATCTCAACAGACATGTAGAAAACTAGGGATGAATTGCACCTATTCCAGCCCAAGTTGTAAATACCTGTCATTATTAGGAGACGTTTCCCCAAGCCTTTCTTACTTAGAGATTTCTGATTGACTATTTCTTATCACATCTCATCAGGATGTGCTCTTACTTAAATAGCACAGAGTAATCTTTTATCACTTCCTTTTATGCTCAAATCTCAAGAACACCTTCTGTAAGAAAAAATCCAGTGCAGATAGCTGGGTTAAATCATGCAGAGGCCCATGATGAATCGGCTCATTGATGTAGCTTCACTAAAGCTACCCCAATTTTCTTTTTTTTGTGTATGTGGCATATATCAGGCACTACTGAATATTAATAACCATATTTTTTCCTGTTTACTTTACAGAATGGCTTTTACTTTATAGATAGCATAATGCCCTTCACTATGTTTAAAATAAGAAAAAATCATTCTAATTTTGGTATCAGCTACATGCATATGTAAGAAATCCATTTAAGTTGAATGATTTTTTAACAAGTTTCAGTCACAAAGCTCTTGCATGTTGTTTCTGATCTTCCAAATACCTAGACATACTTGCACACAAGAGTTGACCAATAGGAAACATTTGAAATATTCTGATTAAAAAAMCCCTGTGAATAAGAATTTGCAGAAGTCTATTGTAGTAAGAAAGTAAACCCTTAGCTAAGAATCTATTCATAACAAGAAGAGCTGACCTGAAAACTAGATTTCTTATATGAGGGAACTAAGAAATGGTCTGCATTTTGTTTTGACTAGCCTCATCACTCTTGATTTGCCATACCTTAAAAAGAAGAAACAACCCAAAACACCAAGCATAGAAACCATCCACTTTTTTCCAAACAATATTAAGATAATTCACTGATATCAGTTTAAGTTCTATGTTCCATTCCAAGATTTAAAAAAAAAAGTCAATGAATTGTGCTCCACTGACTTGTGTGAATTAGTTACATTGAATCAGTAGCCTTTGAGGAGGGAGAGAAAATAAATATCATTTGGGAAAYATTGGTTTTGATATTATGTACTGTTTCGGATTTCATGTCACAAAAMTCCAGGAGTCAGTAAAATTCCCACATATGTCTGTTCTTCAGTTTCTAAATCACCAGTCTTGACCTTATGTGGCACAACTTGAATTGATATAGCATATTTCACCCTGAAAATTCCTAGACACTTCATAAACACTCAAGATTCAATTTGCTCTCCAGTGAAATAGAGTCTGATGTAAGGTGAAAAAGAACAATGCTTTAAGGCACATTTTAGGGCAAGATACTTAAAAAAGTCATGATAACCAGCTAAAACTGCAGCAGGAGTTTAGTTATGACACTGGGATTAACACTGTTGCTTCTTAAAAATGTACATACAATTTAAAATAATGCAGTGGGAGAATTTTGGTCCTCAAACACCTCGACAGTTCCTTCCATTAGCTACCTTTAAAGCACAAGAAAAATCCCTCATGAAAATTACTAAGTCTTTGAAAAACTTCTTGAGCTGTCAAGTCCTCATTTCACTAGTATCCAGATTGAAAAGGTGGTGAAACAAAAAAAAAAAAAAAAAAAAAAAAGGAAGGAAAAAAAAAAAAAAAAAAAAAAAAAAAAAAAAAAGAGAGAGAGAGAGAGATTACCATTTCTCACAAATCGTATTTAATTGGTTCTTTTTCCTCTACTTGTCAGAGCCTGTCTGACACRCAGATTGTAAGCTTTTGGAAGCAGACATTGTTTCCATGGCTGCTTGTTTATATCACGCTTAGCATTAAGGGGAGATACAATATATGAAGGTTGGGCTTTCTTCCTAAYAGAAGGTTTAACCCCAAGGTTTTTAAAGGTTGTGCTTGGTAGCATTTGAGGTTAGCACACAGACGTTGAAGCATCATGTCACACCGTTAATTCAACCCGCTGCCTAAATCACTGCCAGGGYTGCCTGATTTTTCTTGCAGATACTGCAGTCTGATACCAGCAGAGCCCAATCAGCCTTCAAGACTGGAGTCTTGACACACTCAGCCAAATTTAAKTCAACTGATTACTTTACCAGATGAGTATCCCTTTCTACACTCTAAATTTTCCATTTTTCTTCTGAAGGTGAACAATGCAGGATTTCAGTGTCCTTTCCATTAGCTTTGTTAGGGAAACTAAAATATGATTTAAGACTCAGAATTCCTGTTGTTTGTGCTTAGATTTTTGTTACCTACTTCAGTTTCAGRTCAAGAAAAATATCTTCTTTGCCATTGTACATTGCAGCAATTTTCACCCTGAAAACACGGTGAAAACTTCTGCAAATGTATGACTGAGCTTTTGTCATTTCAGTGGTGGCTTTGCTAGACTATTGAGCTGACTGGAATAAAAAGTTATAAAGATGATTTGCTAGAGAATACTTCTGTTGCAGTCAATGCTATCTCTTTTCCTTCCTTTTTTTGTTTACATCAAAGTTTGCTTCAGTTTTTGAGTCTTCTGACCTAGTCGCAAAACAGTAGTTGGATCTATAAATACTAGTAGGATAGAGYGGGAAGGCTACCAATGGCAATGAATCTCTCCCCTCCAGTGGGGAAATCACAAATTAAAAAAAGTAAACATCCTCATTGGAGGTTCCAATCAGTAAATTGTAAAATTGTAAATATCGCCCAAAACAGAAGCAGGTAAGAACTATAGCCACCTTATTTTAATTTATGTAGCACATCAACAATATGTTAAAATCAATGTGCACCAAATATCATGACAATATTACGCACTGTGGTTTCATGGTTGTCCAAACTGGGGAGAAAAAATTTAATTTTTTACAATTTCCTTGATTTTGACCATCTTCATGAACAGCAGATATGAATAATAATAAGTGAAAAATAAAGAATAATAAATTCTCTTCTTTTTTTCCCTGAGATCTTGCTTATTTCTGTTTGATAAACTAATCTAAAGCTTATGACTAAATRTGGCAACATTTATGCTTACTGAAGRGTAAAAATAGTTTTATCTTAGATACTTCGCCCTATTAAGAAAGCCACCTTCCAAAGCAAAATATTTGAAGTCAGGTAACCTTCAGCTTCCACAGTAATTTAAAATTTAATTTAAAATTTTAATTTAARACTAATTTAAATTTTAAATCTTGAAAAAAAGTCAGTTTGAATTGATTTTAGCCAGACTTGGAAATCTATGTTTTTCAGAGTGAAACATTTTCAATGCATCTTTGCAAAAAAAAATGTGTAAGTTTTTTGACTTGCAAAAAGTGAAGTCTGGTAACTAGTATCTTACTAAGGCCTCTACCACTGTCTGGCAGAATGACATATGGCAAATCACTTCTTGTTTCTGTTGCACCATTTCACCCTGCAAAATGAGGATAATGCAATTTAAAGAATAGGCCTGAATGAAACTTTATAACAAAATATTTAAGATTTGTTTTCTGCCGTCTCTGAAGCAGGAATCCTGCTTGATCATCTAACAGAGGGGTCCGTGCACCTGCAATCTGAAAGCTACAAATTTCTGCAGGCAGCATAACAACTGGTCTAAGTGTAGGGAAAGATGGAAAGCCCAGGACTGCTCCCCCCAGACCAGATGTACATGCCAGACCCGCAGAATAGCCAAGAGCCCTTGGCATGGAGCGGAGAGCTCAGAGGCGTATGATGTCAGGGGATCTTCAGCTTCTACAGCAATTTAAAAACATGTTGGTTTCAGTTGCTTTTATCTAGACTTGGAAATTTACATTTTTCAGAGTGAAATATTTTCAATTAATCTTTGGGGGGGAAAAAAGTTTTTTCACTTGAAAAAAAAAAAAAAAGAAAAAAAAACCACAACTTGATCTACCTGCATAAGTCTGAATGTAAGTCTTTGGGTGTTACAGTGCCAGTGAGTGTTCCTATAGAAAATTGTGGTAGGTTGCAACGGGAAATACTTGTATTTGCAAAGCAAAAGTTCACAGCACTGAGCTTTCATGTAGCAGTTGCTTACAGAAACAGGTAATATTGGGACAGCCTGTGCATTTCTGCCACTTTATATCATACTTTAAGACATCTAATTCACAGAGCTAACATACTGTTCTATTAAAAAAAAAAAAAAAAAAAAAAAAAAAAGTAGGATCTCTTTTAACCTCTTTAAGAGGAAGAATGGTTGATTCCTTAAAGATTCCTCTTATATCAATAGATGTAATACTTATTATTTGGAATGCAAAGATGTTTCCTTCATGTCCAGGCTGGATCTGGAGCAGAGCTCCATCATGTGGACTTTGTGACTCAAATCTTTATTAGCTTTAGCGTATCTGTATGTTAATCTCTTGCACAATACAAGTATCTCTTGATTTCCAGCATTAAAATTTGTTAATTAATATTGCAGGATAGTATTGCACACCTGCTTGGTGAGTAACCTTCCTCCAGGATTCCTTTTCTTCTCCAGAGCTAGATCTGATAAGTCTTCTCAGAGACTCAATCAATATTTTCTGTGGTAGAAGCACATTTTTTCATCTTCTAAATTTGAATTAAGTTGTAAACACAAGTTGTATCTACCCTGCATAACTTCTTTGTATTAAAAATCTATTCTACACCTAAGGCAAGGCAGTCAAATGCACATTAGCTCTTCTACTGCTCTCTATGCATCAGGGAGTTTATCAATGTTTATTCCAATATGTAAGCAGCGTGGATATCTGGACTAGAATGCAAAATCAGGAAGAAACTGATATGAAGTGTAATGGCACTAAGGTATAGCATCTAATAGATTGGTCTTTGCACCGAAATTAAATATCATTATTACTATTATTTTTCCACCTAGCTAAGGAAATGGGTTTGCTCAGGATACAGAAGAGCTAAGTTCCATGGCTCTGTGTGCTTGAAGTCACTTTAACTTAGTGCTCAAGTTATTGCTCTAAACCTTGTAAGGTTCAAAGCTGCTTCGAGACAGAGCTCAGTTCCACTGATCTAGTTAAATTCATTCAATTCGTGAGTTCATTAAATATGAATGACACCAGAAAAGGAATCTGATTCTATATTTTACAAGATTTGTGGCTCCTGAAAGGAGAAATACAAGTTTCTAAGTATAATTGCGTGCTCTTTTATATTAAGTGCTTGGGAATTTGTACATCTCTCACCAGAGGGCTTTTTCCCCATTACAGGAATACATAAATAATATATGCAAAGTGTATAGTCTTCAACATCTTCCATTTCAGGTTTCCTTACAACTTTTAGTTACAGCTGACTATCAAAAGATTAATTTTCAGGTAGAGTCTAGGACCAGGTGGTCTCTTGGTCCACAATCAAATACTCTGTCTGTACAGCTCCTACTTTATTCCATTAGCAACACAAAGTCATCTCAATACAGAAATTAATTAATGGAGTCGGGACCTAAACTGCAAATCATCATCAGAACCTATATCCCAGGGAAATTTTAGGAATGTGCTTCTCCTTGGTATTTTCTTCTCCTACTGACTAGTGTTTTGGTGATTCTCCTACCCGTATATCTGCTTCAGTACATGGGGTCTATTATGTGTGTGTTGATGCAATAAAGTAGCTGAAAATTAGGTGCTGTAGTACACTGTGCTGTGACAAATTTTTGTAAATCTAATTTTTGGAGGCAGAGATTCTTATTGACTGCAGTAAACTATAATAAATTTCTTCCTGTTCTTACTCTTTGAACATCATATATAATATTTTACCAAGGTAACTCATAAAGGAGACCTGAACAAATGTTCAGACCTGTATGCACTGACTATGCAAGATTCAGATCAGACTCTAATGAAACAATAATGATCTAYAGACGATATAAACATTATGTGAATGTTTATTTTTCAACACATACCATGAACTACCTTGTGCTATGGATGACCAGCAATGGAAGAATTCCCCTTTCCAGTAATTTGATGTGATTCTGGCACTACTYTCCAGAGAATCATATGTCTCAAAGTGAAATTTATACATATGTAGATAGGCAGTATAGGATCTATTATATAGGATCTATTATATATATAATAAATAGGATCTAATATAACTTGCTTATACCCTTAAATTRGAATGGAACTGGAATGCAAGTAACATATTGGTCTACTGCCCGTTCCAAGAACAATAGTGATTTTCACTCTTTTAACCATTTAGTAACTGTGCAGAAAGATCTTTCAGGTAATTTGCCTTAAGATTGCTTCCCATTTCTGTCTCCTTTTCTGCTGCATTTAGGAATCAACAGCAAAAGACAAATCACAAGCAGTTCAAGACAGCAATTCAGAGGACAGAAATAAGTTTTTGTTTCGTGCCCTGCCAATGCTGCCATTGTGAACTCTGGCAATCAAGAGTCATCAGTGCCAGGGTCTGCAGTGGATTCAGTCCAGGGCTCCAGGACCCAAATCAGGCTGTCGCTCATTCTTTGTTAACATATAAATCATTTACTGAAGCATAGCCAGTCAAAACAGAATACCATTTGTGTTCATGTAAAGGTCTGACTGTTTGTGCCAAGAGTGACTCATGTGAAAGGAACATAAAAGAAAAAAGGGCTCAAAAGGGAGACTGAGAGTTGCATTTTTCAGTGCTTGTAGCTCGTATCAGCTTTTTTTACCTGTGCAAAATAGCATCCATTTTTTTTGGAAAGTTTAACACCTCTTATTCAGAAGTAAATGACAGCTCTATTTGCTACAGGATGGAAGCTCAGGTACATGGAATATGACCATATAGAAATAATTGTGATATATGGAAGAGCTAAGAATGAATACTTGCTATGATTATAAAATATTTCTATTTTATTTAAATGTATTTTGTATTCTGTATTTTGAATTCTTTATTCCACTACAGAGAAAAAAAAAGTGGGGGAGGGTTATAAATTGTCTCGTACATCCACTGTTTTCTCTAGCTGCTCTGCTAATAGGGCATGAGAAAGCAGAGCAGGACTGGGTTCTGTGATAACCGCTTACACACTTGCAATTGCAACAGCCACGCTGTTTATTTTCTGTAGATATTTCCCTTGCCTGAAATCACATTGTTGTAGCAGCAGTACATGTGTGTACACATCAAAAATTTTACCTTTCTGTTGTAATAGTCCACCATCTAACTCATCAAAATGGAAAAGTTTATCAGTTGTATTCCTTTGGTTAAACTGTTACAACCCCACATTGACTGTCTTCTTCTTGGGGTACAAATAACTGCTTTAATTTTAGCCAAAACAACTTCCCTTGCAACATAGAATAACCAAAATAAGTATTTTAATTGTTGTTTACAATCTRGTGAATGGATTAGGTATGCATTTTAATTCAATGCTGTAGCTTTTGATAGCATCAATTTCCTTTGTGGTCCACCACCAACACATGGAAAGAAAGAAAAAAAAAAAATGGAGGACACTATCAGACAAAATTGACAGCAGAGCAATTTGTGGCCACAGCAAATCAGGATCTTGATCTAGAATCATTACATTCAACAAATTTGCYATTGATTGCAAAAGAAGGATAAAATTCTATTGCCTACTGTTGCYGAGAATTCAAATGTTAAATAGTAACTGACTTTTCACAGAATCACAGAAGGGTTGAGATTGGAAGGGACCTCTAGAGATCATCTAGTCCAACYCCCAGTTCCAGCAGGCACCCCTAGAGCACATGGCACAGGGCAGCMCCCAGGCAGATTTGGAAGATCTCCAGAGAAGGAGAGTCCACAGCCTCTGTGGGCAGCCTGTTCCTGAGCTCTTCCTCATAYGGAGATGCAACTTCCTGTGTTTCAATTTGTACCCATTATCCCTTGTCCTATCACTGGCCGTCACCGAGTTTTRCCTCCTCGTCCCTACAYTCTCCCCTCAGGTACTTAGACATTTTGATCAGATCCCCTCTCAATCTTCTCTAGGCTAAACAGGCCRAGCTCATTTAGTCTTTCTTCATATGATAGATACTCCAGTCTCTTAATCATCTTTGTTACTCTACRATGGACCCCCTCTACAAATTCCACATCCCTCCTATTCTGGGGAACCCAGATTTTCCCACAATACTCCAGGTGTGGCCTCACCAGAGCTGAGCAGAGGGGCAGGATCCTGCTGGCAACGCTCCTCCTGAGGCAGGCCAGGATGCCATTGGCTTTCTTGGCTGTGAGGGCACACTGATGCCTCATGGCTAACCTGTCGTCAGCCAGGACTCCCAAGTCCCTCTCTGCAGAGCAGCTTTCCAGCAGGTCAGCCCCTAATCTGTACTGGTGCCTGGGGTTGTTCCTGCCCAGGTGCGGGATCCTCCACTTATCCTCCACTTGTTGAACCTCATGAGGTTCCTCTTCACCCAATTCTCCATCTTGTCCAGGTCCCTCTGAATGGCAGCACAGCCCTCTGGAGTGTCGGCCACTCCGCCCAGTTTGGTGTCATTTGCAAACTTGCTCAGCAAGCACTCAGTCCTCTCATCCAAGTCATTAATAGACAAGCTGAACAGCACYGGGCCCATTAGTGATCCCTGGAGGACACCACTGGCAACAGGCCTCCAACTAGACTYGGCCCCATTTATCAGCAAGTCCCTGCATGTTGAAAAATSACTAATAGTTTACTGATTTCCAAGTGACCAATTGTTTAATAATAATAAATTAATGACTACACAAATTCCTGAATTACAGCAGAAGTATTAGGCAATTAACTCTCCACTCAAACTGAGTGTCTACAGTGACAATTCAGGGAGAGGGAGTGAGAAAGATTAGTTTTCAATTTCTTTGCTCCAGTGATTCCTCTGCAAGATTACACATTACACAAGGTTTCTTTTTGGACATTCCTGTTCCTTGCACTTGACAAGACCTTGGTAGACATGTACCTAAGGACAGTGCGTGCATACTTCCATCCTCACGGAAGAATTGAAATAGTACCTGCTACTGAAATTCATCATTGTTTCTTACTAACTAAAAATCTGAGGGGAGGAAAAGAGAAGATGATAAACTTTTGCTCTTCCTGACAGCTGACCTTTCAGGATTAAAAGAGGATGATAATAGCAATGCAAAATAAGTCCTGAGCTGGTCAAAATATTATCTATTATGTCAGTCAAGGCCCTGCTTAGACAGCTCATTTTTAAGGGTCTTTTTCAGTTTCTATACATCCAAACCATGCATTTATACACATATGCCATGCCTTAGTGCCTACTTGAGACAATGACTGGTCAGAGTGTCTTGAGTRGGGTGAAGATGTGGAGACTAATAACTTTCTATATGAAACTCCTCTGATAAGAAAAACTTTTTGATATTCTGCAGTACTTGTAGCAATCCAGATCTGAACTCCACATAAGTACAATGGTCCATGCTTAAATACACATCCTTCACTGTTCCAGGGATGGCTACTTACACAGGCAAACTCTTCCCAGAGCCGAGAAAGAGCAAAGCCTCTGTCCTGCACATCAACTTTACACACCTAATTTCAAAATGTGCCATGAAAWTAGGAAAACTGATCCTTTCACAAYCAACCAAGAGAACGTATGGCTACTTGGACATCTATATACAAAAAAGAAAARCCCAAAAATATTTTGAAAAAGTATCAGAACTGACATTGCATTTTTATTATTGACTGGACTGTGCACATGTGTACATGTACATGGTTATAACCTGTACATGGTTATAACCGTGTTACAATTTCAGCTTTAATTGATCATCTGCTTTCCCCTTTCTTTCCCTAAGGCCRACTGCATTTTGAGTGCATCCAACAATAGATGAAATAGTATTTTAGATGACTCTTTTGGAAAGCGGACTGTTTCCTAAMGTTATTTACTAGGAATGAAATAGTTTTTCAGTCTGACTAACCAATATAAGAAATGACAGTGAACCATTTGACATGGCAACTTCCAGCACACATCTTGAACAGCCAACCCAGTTGTTGCACTGAAAATATGCTGAAAGATGCTGCTTTAATGACTTGTGTTAGATCGCTGCCATCTTGACTGCAGTATTTAAGAGTTCTCATAGAAAATAAATTCTCAAAGACACAATTGTACTGAGTAGGAATGTTTCATTTTCAGTAGCAGGATGGACATATGTTTCTCACTCAGTTGTGACTCAAAACAGATGACTTCAAAACTCTGTCAGTAGCAGGAAATAGATGGAATTTTCACACTTTTGAATTTAAAAGAACAAATCAACTAGTCAACCACATTTCCATGTATTTTGCAATTTGATGTCCAAATTGGATATCTTTCTTCCTTAGTGAACAAAAGAAGGGCCCCTGAAAAGTCATTACCATGATTTTTTTAAATGGCTATCCAGAATTAGGAAAAAAAAAAATCAATTTTACTGTCATCATATCAATGAGATTAACACTGATTTAATATAGACATGCATTATCTCAAATTAATGAGTCCAAAGAAAACATTTTTTCTGTCATGGTTTCTTTACTATATCAGAATTTTTATTTGTTTGCAATTTTATTTCCTTGCAATTGCATTAAAAAAAGAAAGACAGCTTCTGATATCCACATAGCCTTTTTTTTTTTTTTTTTAATGTTTGTGGGTAACATGCTTCCTCTCATAGTACTCTACTTTGATTCTTTTCCAGCAGAATCTTGAGGTATATTACAAGCAATGCTAATTAAACCTCAAAACAACCATGATACCAATAGCGTGACATTCTTTTTGACTCCTCTGGGTAAAAGGCCCTTTCTTACCTAAATCTACCACAAGTCCTTAGAGACAGCCAAGTACAAACGATCTTTACATGTGTTGGCAAATCATGAAGACTGCTACTGTATTGAGAATATTTCCAGTACRGAGGATGACTGTAAGCTTACTGTGAATATCTCAATAACATTAAAAGGTCAAAGACAGAACTGTACATGCTTCAGCCATGACCCTGTATGCCAAGAAGAATGTCCACCTGGTGCTTTGGCTGTGACAGGTAAGCTATGCTCCACTGCAGCCTCAGCAGCACGTCCATAGGACAYAGCATCATGGATGACTGGCGGGAGAACCAGCAGAACTGAGACCGTAAAAACACCACTGTGTTTCAAGATGCCAACAATCAAAGACAGATGTTCTACCTTTCCTCCTGCCTTGACTATGCCTGRCTTAGGTTAAGCCAGAGCTGCAAAAAGCAAAAGTGCCCCAAAAAAACAGAATGCCTCTTTGGGTTAAACGAGTGCAAGTCTTCCGTGTCCCTGCCCTATCAACCATACTGTGGCTCTTGAGCCAGCCCAAAAGATGAACASAAACTACTTGCCTTGTCAGCAAGTATTTGACTCACATTGACATTAATTCATCACCTTTTCCAAGGGCTAAAGATTTGGCAGAGCAGTTCTGCAATTAGCTCTCTGTAGTACTTACAGTATTCACTCTCATTTCTATCTTGCATCAAGCCCTATTTATTCATAAATTTAAACTTGCAGAGCTTGCAACCAGCACTGTATTTTTCTCTCCAGTTACAGTTTTTACGTTTTAGAATCTCATGGAAGTTGTTCTTTTTAGAAGGAATAGATCATTATTCTTTACCTACCTAATTCTTAGCAAATGTTTTGTAAACCCTCAGTATTTGCATTTAGCCTCTATGTATACTCTTAGGAATACTTTTTCTTTTGATAGTGCAGTTCTGGGAGATAGCAACCATGCATTTGTGGCAATAAAAAAGTAACATATATATATATTTTATTTTTCACTTACTACCTCTGACTTCATTTTACTGACACTGAAAGAAACATAACTTATCTTCTGCCTTACATATTAGTGATATTAGTTTAGCTTATGATCCTTTTTCTAAATTTAGTCTCTTCACATCGTGTCTCCATCTCCTCAGCTCTCTTTTTGTCTTAAAATCTGTTTGATTTTACATAAAATTTAAAAATACTCAGAAGATGAATACATGCCAATAAAAACAAGTAAAAATAGTTAATTTATATTARAATGATAAAATGTCATTCAGATTGAATCATTCATCATGTTAATCATCTCTGCCATTTGTTTTCCTATGAAGATATCATTTTTTTCAATGATCCACAGTATTTTGTTCTATTTTGTTCTACCAGGTTTTCAAAGGCTAGAGAGAACATTTTACCCACAAGTTCACTCAACAATTGTAAAGGAGTTTAACCTAATTGATTTCACTAGTGCATTGATGGCTTAAATTCTTAGTAACAACAGTCAGTCCTTGTCTTGGAAAGATACAGATTCTTAGTAGCAAGTTCAGGATTGTAAAGTTCATAAAATCTTAAAATAAAGTGCAGATATGAACACAGATAGACAGGCATAAGAGATCAAGTACACCAATTGGTCCAAACAAATAGGATTTTTCTTCACTTTTGGCATTGCAGTGAGAATCATAGCTGGTAAAAGTCCAAGATAATGCAATTAAAAAAGTATATAAAAGATATATTTGCAATTCAATGAAATGAAATGGCACAATCTATTCATCCACAAGCTTCACTTTGAGGCTAGAAAACCTGTCAAACCTAAAGCAAAAATGATACTTTTAGAAGATGCCCCAAGAAARCCAGAAGACCTTACCTTACTGCAAGGAATCAGTTCTGCTCCAATGCTCAGCTGATAGAATTAAAGCTGCTTTTATTGGATGGATATAAGGAATGATCTAAAGAAAAATGAAAAATGGTACCATCAGAGTTGTTGTACAGAAACACCTATTCATTTACCATATAATAATTTTTGTCAGGCAATGTCAAATATATATAAATATAAATATAAATCTCAAAATATTTTCATATTAATGATTATTTATCAAGTTTAACATATATATGTTCAAATGTTTTATTACTAGAAACTCCTTTTAAAATAATCCATTTTACATGTGTAATTGAAACAAACAACATGAAATTCAGGCTACCAAAAACCCCAAAGAKATAATTTGTCTCAATCTGCTTATACATGGAAAATATATTTTGCAGTGACTGTTCAGAGACTGAGACAACTAATACAGAACACAAAACACATGACATGATACAGAATTCATAAACAAGATTMCTTGACTGCACCAAATCTCTCAGGRAATAATTCCACATTAAGACAATACATATTGCCCAAACTTGGTCAAGATTTAACCTCTAAATCATCTGTAAAATTCCTTTAAAAATTAACTATTTTTTCTCTGCTCTCTCTCTCTTTTTTTTTTTTTTTTCCTCCTGAAAGCAAAACATGAAAGCCAACATTAAAGTCAGGCATCTAACCCTGAATAATACTGTTTTCAATCATATGCTTTGCAACATTACAAACTGGACAACCGGCTACAAGAAAATACTCGTTTTCTTTTTCCTTCTTGCTATAGATTTGTGTTACCTAAAGTCAGGAGCACCATTAACAGCTACATATAGTAATTCACTRTCAATTKTAAAACTATTTGACAGTAATTCACATCTCTAATGCAGTTTCATTCCTGACTTGAAAACACTGAAGCRGACAATGGRTTATTGCTCTTTTGTGACTAGTAATGAGCAGCTATGAAAAACATTTTTGTTATTTCCRTGGTTTGAAGGAGGAGCATTGCAGRCATAGTGTATTCCCWTTTTTAAYAAGCTGTTAATGTTTTTCTTAATTGAAAAAAACCACTAACATCATACTGGAAACCAAAAAGACTGTTGCATTATCAATGCTGATAATCATGATGCTGGGAAACAYGGATCAAGATTGCTAAGCAAATAATATTTGACAATTTTATGATACTTTCTGGTTGCCTCTGCATTYGCCACAATATTTTCTAGATTTCTATTTTTTTCTTCCATTACCATCAATGTTTCTTTTAAAAAGAAAAATCTATTCTTACAATCTACATGAGATCATTTTTAAGACCGTATATAGTTTCATCCTTCATGGGAAGGACAATACATTTCTTTAAGCTGTCCCRTATTTTAAGTTTCATTTTGTCCCTGCAGATTTATGCCAGGAGTAGGATCCAATGGAGATATTACTTTTTTTTTTGCAATTTTTTTTTTCTTTCCCTCCTTTCCTAAAAATCCTAGCACACTAAATTCAATATTAAAATGCAAAACTCAAAAGTCAAGGATAATATTTTAACTTGGAAGTCAATATAGATTTAGCTTTTTCAAAACTTTAATATTATTTTTGTCTGACTCTTKAGTTTCCTTGAGCTTAATCAGACACTAAAAGCAAAGGTTTATCACCTTACTTACAACTSCTCTGCAAAGATTTGCTCAGGGCTTCCAGCCCTCCCTTTATTCATCAGTCCATTAAGAARATATGTTTACTTGGGGAAGCTATTCTTAAATCCTGACCCATCARTAGCTCAAGTGGCTACACATGGGCTAGCTGTATTTCTTTTTCTCCACCCCAGTCTTCTTTCTTCACTTATCAATTTTTCTGAAGGGAGAATAAATACAGAATAAAAAAAAAAAAAAGACCTAAGCAGGCCAGGCAGTTGTTTGGGAAAAAGKTGCTTTTGGAAAAAGCAATGAGCTTAAATTTAGTTGGTTTTGCAGTTCAGAGCTATGCAGGGCTTATTAGCATTTCATAAGCTGAGGAATTATGTTTTCCTACTTGTTTTGTTTGAATCCCTGACCCCTTTTAACTGCATTGTGCAGAAATGGGGTTGCATAAACAACTGTGACCCTTTGGTCCAATTTAGTCCAATTACATTTACATGGCACTGAAACATTGGCTTTTAGACTTCAGTTGTCTAGTTAAAATTTAACAGCTAACACCTTAGCAGCTTTTTCTTACATGAGCAGATATCTACCGCCTGCGTGTTGGCAATATTAATGTGGCAAACTGCAGTGTTACATGATGCATCACGTTTTTCACATCTTCTGCCCCTTGTGTGCTAGTTCATACAACTTCAAATGTTTTGGTTGCTAGTTTTTTAAAAACTCTTAGATTTTTTGCCATCCATTAGCTGCCAAACRACTGAAGTTCATCACAAACAACATTATCAGTCAGGGTCTAACATATGAAAATCAGCCATAAGTACAACTCAGGAAGATTAAAAATTGCAGGTCTATTGCAGTAGAAAGCAATGACTATTGTTTCTGCAAGGACAGAAAGATCACGTCCACAGTTAGTAAGCCACTGAAGTATGCAGGGTAGTTTATGATTCAAAGGAATAGAAGGAGCCTGTATAAAATGGAAGATCGTTATCACYTTTTTGCTCTTCTCATCAGAGAACCCATACTGTGACTGTGTAGGACTTTAACGTACAGAAACTACTGTTGTATTCACATAAACACAGAAAGACCTTGAAAATATTATTTCTTACCACAGCCTTCACTAGGTTTTGAATTGTAATCCTAAGAGGACAACCACAAAAAAGTGACAAT
Source organism: Eudromia elegans (assembly GCA_003342815.1). Taxonomy (NCBI): domain Eukaryota; kingdom Metazoa; phylum Chordata; class Aves; order Tinamiformes; family Tinamidae; genus Eudromia; species Eudromia elegans. The sequence goes on along the minus strand of PTEX01000007.1, from coordinate 8,704,304 downwards.
TTTGTATCCCAAACATTGTCACAAAATCCTAGATGGGAAAACTATTTCTCTTTTTATTTCATATTTCATGCACTGTCCATGTTTTAGACAGTAATAATCAGTAATGAAGTACATAACATCTAAAGATCTCAATACTGAATATTTAGGTAATATTTATATTTATTTTATTTTCTGCAAAACTAACAGATAGTGGATTGGAACATTACTATTCCAAATGCAAACACAACAGTTTCCTATCACCACCAAATGTACTTTTGCCATTTAATAGAAATACTTAATCACAGAAGAAAATTATGTTGTTTCATATTCCAAGAGAAATCAGAGTGAAAAAAAARRAAAAAAAAAWGTAAGCCCGCATGTGCCTCATAATGCATTCAGTAGATTTGATTAAACTTTACAGGGTTTTATGCTTAATAGCTATGGTTGTGCGTCACCTCTGGTAAAGATAAAATTTGGCAAATATATCTCTTTCTTACAAAAAAAGGTATTTATCTAACCACTCAGTGCAAATATCTGTGAAATGCTAAGCTAAGTTCCCATMCATGAAAATGAAGGATACTCAGGACCTCACAGAAGCAAGCCCCTAGCTAGTACAATTGATCACCTATTTCAACTTATAYTTCAACACAATTCTTTAGAGAAAATAAAAACAAAGAAATATTTAAGAAAACATCAGGAAGCTGTTCTATTGTAGTATATACTTGCATGAAGTTAATTTATGGTATCATATAAAGCTTTCAAAAGTGTATTTATGTTTATGATAATATGAATTACCTGGAAAAAGTGGGAAAGCTCAGCATTAACCTKAAGCTTTTTCACAATCTATCATGTATGCATCCAAGTATCATATTTTCCAATATCATCAAACAAACAAACAAAGCAAAATAAGATAATTATGCAGAAAAGAAGGCTTGGCAGCAATTTTTATAATCAATAGCCCAAACCTAGGGAGAGCAGAGAGTAATATTTAAAATGAGCTCAAAGTAGGCGCAGAGATATTGATTTGATACCAGTACAGCACATTTCAGGCACTGCTGTTCTCTGTGAGTCTTATGGGTGTAATTATTCTGTCCTTCAGGAACTACACTAGCTGAGAAAAAAAAATGACAAACTGAATACATTTTATCTTGTATTTTTTTAGTACCATATTGCCYTTTAATACAGCGTAGGAAGGTGGGGGTTTTATCATTTGTTACATACTTAAGAAAGCTGGAATGATTGAAAGTGGGTAGCTCTTGACAATTTTCAGGTAGGCTTATTCTTTCATAAGCACACAGGATTCTTACATAAGCTCAGGATGCTCTCCGTTGTCAGGGCATCCCCAAAAATAAAGACAACAATGACTTCATGTTCTCCTGTCAGCTTTCCTACTTACAAATGAGGATAGAAATTAGATTTACTAACTAACAATCCTACCACACACGATGTATGGGAAGATGAACTTGTTGACAAGCCACATTCTGGCGCCTAGTAAAGACMAAACATCTATTCAAATGTGCAATGTATGTGCATTTCTCTAAAACTCTACCCGTCAGAAGCCCTGAGTTATGCTTTTTGGAAGTAGGCAGTATAGTTTTGAATATGCTAGAAGCTGAAGGCCTCAGTCTTAGCTAAACACAAATGTAGACGCTTGTACTTGAGAGCTGCCAAGCACTTGTGAAAATCAGGACACCTTGGGAGTATGCAAATCTGTTGCTCTCTGCGATACTGGCATATGTTCACAGGATGCAGAGTAGCAGTGAGGACCTTGCTCATTACACTGCTGATGGAGAGGAATCTGCTGGAAAGGGCTACTTCATATGTAGGACACTTACCCCAAAAGTGGGAGGGTGAGTTTAATTCTTGCCTTAGTCAGTCTGAACAGTATCCAACTCACATCCGTCATTTCCGTTGCAGATGCCCTAACCGTGAAAGTGTTTGCAAGAYACTCTCCTCCTGCTGCAGCTCTACGCTTTCCTGCAATGCACATGGGACCAACCAGGCCAGAGAAAGTACACAACACTGTACTGTCTCTTTGAGATCTATAATAAGTATTCAAATTATTATTTAAGCATGTTGCAGAATCTCCAACTGACTTTTGYATTCCCTTGAGCTAGACAATGTATGTGAGAAGGTATGGCCCATGGTCACAAAAAACATAGCTAAAACTCATGAATTTTATTCATTGTAAGTTCTCTGTTACTTAGTAGTTTATTGCTTTTAGAACCCCATAGGATTCCTTATGGACTTTCAAATATTATGTATGTATTCATAATACATACATGCATGTATAATAAAATATTTCCATATTTCACAGTTAAAGGTTATATTAAGTATAACACAGATGTGCAGGGCTCTGAAATGGAAACTGTCAATTTGAATTATAGCCAATGTCCATTTCATCCACGCAGACACTACAGTTTCTGGATTTTATTGTTTCCCTAGGATACTAGGGATCCTAGCATACTAGGATTTTATACTCTTATCTATTATAAAAATCAGCTGTATCTGTATAATGCTTTCAATGCATTGTAATTTCACAGTTGTAATTATGCAGGTAGGTACACCACTATGTTAGCAAGACTGCTCAAGCTGGCTCTGTTAGTGGAGATTACTCATGGTCTACACCCCCCCTGTTCTAGTCTTGAAACTTCAACAATCTGCTAAAAGATCCTTCTGAATTGCTATCTATATGTTTTACTGATAAACYTCTTTCCTTCATTTGGGGAAATACTTGTATTTTAAATTTCCTTAAATGTCAGAAGCTTTACAAAGCAATACTGTTTATTTTATTATCTTCTTACTATCCCCACTGTCCAATATCTATCCTGCTGAGCCCAGTGCTTTTGGGCTCAGATTGTAACCTTATCTTACTCAAGAATAACTAATCAATATCTCAAGCAGGTTTTATCAAGAGACAGCTATCCATCAGAAAGCTCTAGTCTGTAAATGCTGCAAGCACATGCATGTTTGTATTTTCTGATTAGAAAACATCCCAGTTCTGCTATACTCCACAAGGGCATATGAAAGAAGTCTGCCAGGAGCTTAAATAACTGTTAGTTTAATGATTCTAGAGACCTAATTTTCTCCTGTATAGTCTATACTACCAAAAAATTATGGGAAGCAAATCCTCATTTATACCACTAGACTGTAAGACTGGTAAACTGCACTTAACCTAAAATGAGAATTTGGCCTGGCTCTTTAAAGATGAGTGAAAAAAAGTGAATCCAATTACTTTAGATGCTAATTCAAGCTTTATAGATACAGAATCTTTGAAGAAATAGCATACTCAGTCCTGAGATATTTTGATACTTCCAACTTGTTTTGGATTTATATTCACTTGTATCCCAGGTAAGGGTCATATAAGCATGTGCTTCCTGTTTGAATTCACTATGAATAGCATAAACTTGTTTTCAGGCACATGATTTCAGAATTAATAGTAACAGTAATACATATATGCCAAAATTGGTATAGTATGTAAAGACTTTGAAAGTATTTTAAAGAATTTTACATTCTTTTTGACAGTATTCCATTAATAAGCAGCCATATATCACCATGTCATATATCACTCTAAAGGAATTAAGATGTTGACCCACAGTTCAGTGGAGGCAATGCAGTTTTACATGCATAATATATTTGTGATAGCTATTTGACTTTATAAAAGASTGACTAATCTCATTTGATCTCAATCTCATTTAAAAACAAGAATCTCCACATGTATGGTTGCCCCTTCCCCTCTCTTGTACAAAAGTTGAATTTAATTTTTATAGCTACAAAAAATCATTTTAGTCAATTTTACCCCAGACTTTTTAGCTTCTTTACATTGCACTCAACTAAAACAATCTGTATAAAGCCTCCTACTCAAATCTATGAATAAATGTTGCAGTAGCCCTGACCTCTTTGAGTTCCCAATTTTTKTCCCTTCGTAAATCCTCCTATTAGCTTCTATTTATAGTTCCTAAACATTCTGCCCAGGATGYTGCATATTCTCCTCTATGTTTCAGCTAGAAGATATTACTGTTCATCCTCTCTTTTCTGTCTGTTATTCCAATCAGGATTATGTCACATATTCACACAAATTTATCTTGTATATCTATATGAATAACTCCCAAATTTTTCTGTCCAAAAAACTTTCCAGTCTCTAACCTTATGTTTCCTCATGGATGTCTAACCTGAATCCTCCCATCTACAAAGTATTTTTGTTATCATTTTCTTTGATAACTCTGGCTATTGTATCCTGTCCGTCCCTCAGGTCCATGAAAAGAACAGCTTATTTGACTCTCTGAAGTACTKCATAGATAAGCTATGTCAAAATTCTGCAAATTACTTTCTATAACAGCAGCAAAACATAGTCCTTCTTATCCATCCGAAACAACTATCCACATTACCATTACACATCAGTTACTGTCATATCCTTTCTCTGACCCTGAATAAATGCTATCTCATCCCAGTTGTATCTGTGCTCAGGCAAGAAAYATCTTGCATGGAAATTTCCCAGCCTCTGTTTAAATACTTACTATCTAATCGAACTAAAATACATAATTAGCCTGATTATCAGATCCATAATAGAAGAGCATTTAGACCTTCATTCAGGCAAGTAAATGTAGTCAGAAAGGTACTTAAGCATATACTTAAATAAACATATTGCAAAACAGCATTTAATGAACTACTGAAGCATAAATAGAGCCTAAMAAGGGAATATTTTCTATGAAATTTCTTCTTTCTGCCTTTAATACMTACTTTCATAAATAATCAATGAATCAGACAGAGCTGTTACTTGYGATTTTTTTTGAAAGACTGAAAGATTTTTAGGATCCCTCATATCTTCTTCAAGCTAGGTGTGATGTAGAAGCATCAAGTACAGCTCTAGACCCATTAAGCTATATGTTATGTGCAGTAAGACAGAAAAAGCAACATTTTGGGCATGATAAATTCATGAGAGTGAGGCAGATGACTATTACAGTGGAAACTCATTTTGAGAAAGATTACTACAGCTGGTTGAACACTGCAAAACAGTGTATATGAAAATTTATTTGAATATTGAATTGCAATCTGGTTCAATCACATTCATGTTTATTACCACTTATTCATGAACATTTGTGCAGAGAGGCTTTCAATCCCTTTCAACAGGATCAAAATCCTCATGAGAAGTTTTCGAGTATATCAGGTCTATCATGTATTCACAGGTAGTCAAAAATACCTGTTTAACAGCAAGGGTATTTATCTGATATTCACTCCTCTTGATTAAAAATAATCAGTTACCTGTACAGTCAGCAGCTACAGTATCAMAATCACATAGGAAGAGCTTCAGAAAAAAGTCCACAATTTTTAATGTTGCTATACCACTTCTAGATAAGAACACAGGTCACATGTCTACTTTCCAGATTATCAGATGATTTGAACATCCATTGACTTAGTTTGTTGGCACTTTGAGAAGTACAGAAGACATGTGAAACACTGGCACCTTATTATGGAAATAACTTAAACTTGTACAAGTTTAAATAGCTGCACAAGATGAAACTAGTGATTAAGAATTAAAGAACAGGAAAAAAAAGAAGGTTCCATTCATGATGAATATTCACTATGACTATTCATCCAGCTTTTATCGGGAAGATATTCGTCTTACACTTTTTTTAATATCCACCATCTGGCTTTGTCTATTACAAGCCATTATGGAGACGCAAGTCTTAACARGAATGGAAAAAGCAAGCTCTTACATGTATAAATCTGTATTGGGTACTTTTTTTGACTACAGTGARCTTCTACTGTTGTTAAATATAACTTACCATCTTTAAGATAGGAAATACTTGAGTATTCTGAATCAAAACAATGGAAAAGAGACAGAAATTAATTACCTGCAAGAGACCTATTTAATTTCATTTCTTCAAATTATCTTTGTTCTGCTTTATATATGTAAATGAGTTGAGATTTGAAAAATCTGTTAGAATTAGCAGGAATTGCATCTGTGCCTTGAGAGAAGAATAGGACCCTGCTGTTTATAATAGATTCATTAACAACATGTACAATATTGTGGGCACATCTTTAATTGCATTAGCTCCTCGTGAGTGTCTGTGTCGTCATTTCTCACAGTGTTTGCATTTTTTTTTCTTCTGATGATAATCTTATGATGTACTTAGGTGTGCATTAGATGCTAGTGGAAGCACATTTCAGGCTCAGGACATTCTTTTCTCTCCTGTCACATCTGTGCTCTTCAAAGTAAATCTGCAAGGGGCCTTTCACTTCCTATTTCACATCACTTCTGCCCCTTAGGGTTATCGACGCTTCTGAGGTGRGTCTTCGGGATCCTCATACACTGCATGTAGTGACTTAAATATATTAAAAATAGAGATTTTGTGGGAAGAAATCCCTGGAACAAAATGCCAAGAGAAGGAGAGTGCTTAATATCACTTTGTCAAGCAGTGAAGTGCCTCTTACCGAATAGTACGCACACTCTTATCTCTTAACTGAAGCAAGAAATCTAAGCCATGCTTAAATAAAGATGGTAATGCTGCTGCTTCCTAAATACTGAAGTAGGTCAGACAGAACACTGGAAGTCTGAGAGATAAGSCCTTACCCTTTTTCATTTGGCATGGAAATATAAATCCTGATGTACCTTCTCATCATCCCAGAAAACTACCATGAATATTTTGCTGTAGGGTTTTCTGTAGGGTTTTCACTTCCATTGAAAATCTTCCACTTTCTAAAAACTACTTAGATGTTCACTGAGACAAGGAAAATGTGGAAATGATTCTATAGCCAATGAAGCAGCATACTTTCTTGGAAGACATGCATTATGTTCCCGCWTCACTGAATATCTGAGTATAACATAATCCTAGTAGTACTGTTTGACAATTGTTTTTCACAGCTGAACTTTTATTACAATTAAAAACCTTTCATTTTTGCCATTTACAACAGGAGTGGACCTTCMCAAGCTTTTTCTATCTAAAAAATTTATAACTTTTTTCCATTTATAAAATGGAAAAAGTATAACAAATGTAAAATATAAGTATATAAATGTCTAAAATGAGCAGGATTGCTTGGAATTAAGCTTATCAGAATAGAAACACAGAATAAGTTCACTCTAAGACAAAAAAAAAAAAATACTTTTTCAGATGTTAACAAGATCACAATCCTAAGCCGAATGTCTACTGTAGAACATTACACTGGATCATCCAAAAGTTCATCCTAATATTCACACTTAAGGTGCATAAGTTTTTTAAGCTGTGTCAGGTATCAAGGTCATATGCAGCTACCACAAATTCTGAAGAGTAAATACATTTTTATAAGTGAGTCTAACAGTAAACTTTTGCAAAGGCTAGTTGGAATTCATCTTCACTCAACAAAAAGRTGCAAGTTACAATATTGAAATTATTGCTCTTCTTTTTTTCCCCAAGGAATTAAAAAAAACAGGCACCAAATTGAAGGTAGTCAGGTAAAGAGAGGATATKCACCAGCAGAAGATGCAGGATTGCTTTGGAACATCAATGGAGGGTAAGAGATTGCTAAAACAGGAATATGATCAAATTCTGTAAAAATGGCACTATGTTGCTGGTTGTGTCTTGCTCATTACATGTAGTGAGTCACATCTGTTTAGCCTAGTGACACAAAAGAAGTTATATTTTTTAATCACTGACAGCACGGCTAAGTCAATGCATCTTGATGGCACAGCTGGTCTGATTCAGCCTCCATAACTATTTAATAAATTTTTGTTTTCATTTATGATTTCCAGTTCTTTCTTCATAGTGTAGTTAGTGATGTAGCAGATAAGAAGTCCACATTTTGATTTTGGAAAATCAACTGAGTTAGCAATTAAAATAAATACTTGAACAGCTTTTACTTAATTCTTACTTAATACAAACATCCATTTTACTTCATAAGTAGTTTCACATGAATATGTTTTAACCTCCAGTGTACAAAGCCAAGTCATAAGAATACTATTTTAATTCTTCTGTGGCAATATTCAGCTTTAACTTTCAAATAATTCTAAAAACAATACTTAAACATTAACAAAAATCCAGTGATATATGTGAAGATAAATTTCCTGCATGTGATAATATGGTGCTTCAGTGGTTGAACCAAAAAAGTAACCTAGGCTTTGTAACCTAGTTCACTTGAAGTTACAAGGCCTAAGTATTTTTCAACTTCCTACCTGACGGCTTCTCTCTTAAAATATCTCCCTAGCCCAACTATAGTAGATGCAGCTTCTCTCAAGATATTTTCATAAGACAGATGGGAAAGGGGTAGTTGTGGAGAAACGGAGGTCAAATCTTTTATGTTAATATTAAATAAGTAAGATAATACCAGATTATCACATAAATAATGAAGAATTAGTCAGTTGTACATTACTCCAGAAGATCAACTTCTGGATTTAGAAACCTTGTAGAATTCTGCAGGAGTGAATTTTGCAGGGCYGGCAAATCTGCTCGTGATGACAGTTTCAGGATCATTTTTAACATGCTGTGCAGACAGACCCACTAAGACTAATATCATTCTTCTATCAGTAGATTATGACCAGAATATACCACCTTAATCACTGTTCAGCACTCCATAGAGGGGGGTTCTACACTACACGGCACCTGAAAACACATTGCGTCCTGAATATGTACTSTGTTCATGCAATTAAATTTTTTATGTATTTATTTTTTCAGAAATAACTATGCAGGAATTACTCTCAATTTCAGCCATGGGATAATGGATTTGAAAAGCACAAAGTTTTCTGTTACATTACAAAGAAGTTCATCTTTGTGCAAAGTGGYAGCACAAAACAAAGACCTGAATTCCACTCACTGATAATAGTGATGATTTTAGSCAGGTGGATGTCATTACTTATTATTTCCTGTTAGCTTTTGAATTGCATTGAATCTGCTGTTTTCCCTAAGTACTTATAAATGTTTTTAGCTCTTTTTTAGAGTTATTGTAGCTTAGTAGYCCTACTCTGCTACATCCTTTCCGTTTGCTATTTGCAGCAAATCTTTATTTTGAAAATTATATCCCCTTTATTTAATCACTTGGAATAAGAACACTGAAATTTAGTATCATGGGAGGGAAAAAAAAAGAAAGTAAAAGTAAGAATATTGTCAATCAAATTCCTAAGGTGATGCTCCTYTACTCAGTGGCAGTTTTGCCTAGCTAAGGCAAGATGTATATAAGACTGTGTTTTGTATCTGTTCATTTGTCTGATTTGGGTATTTCCTTTGTCACTTTTTCTTTATTTAAGCATTCCAGGAAATGTTTATAAAATGAAATACTTCATGTTGCTGTTTCATGTAGCCATCAATAAACATCTGAAAGATGYAGAAACATTTGTGCTTCTTACTCAGACAAGTAAATAAAGAGGACACCACCCTGGCACATCGATACCTTCTAACGCTATTATTTGCCCTATGGGAAGAAACTTCATGGCTGTTTGAGCTCCTGGGAGAGCTTTTTGAGACTGAAGCAGTAATATAGCCTGCTACATTCCTGGCTCCAGACCCAGGAGGATTACTCTTGGTCGAGATGAGCTTTGAAGATGTTCCTCTCAGCAAAAGATTCCTACAGGGGCTTATTGTTGGCTGAGATAAGCTTGAATAWGCTCTCTACAAAAGGTTCATCCAAAATGCCCTGACAAAAGTATTAAGATTTAAAATGCTAATAGTCAAAAAATAAAACATTGAAACTAATTATTACTGAAGAATGAAATTTCAATTATTTAGGGCACTGATTTTTTCTATAGCATCTAAGTCATTYGAGCACAGTGATATTTCAGGAACAAAAATTGGGTGACAGAAACTGTCTACTTTTGAACAAAAAATATAAAAGATCCTGTTAAGAAAATGTATTTACTTCAGTGCTGTGTGTTGGGTTTGACTGATGTTATCTCTTAACAAACATACAGTTTCTGAAACAAAATTTGATGATATAATATGAGGAAACAAAAAGAATAAAACCACTTCTGCTTTTATGAAGGAATAAATATGTGACAAAATAGTATTATACTGGGCAGCTCTTATGCTCTCTAATTGCTCTGAGTGTTTTAAGCAACGGATTTAAAAACATATAAAAAGATTGTAAACACTGCCTAGCCAACYTGCAGCATCATTCCCATAAGATATCATTAATCCAAAAATTCAGTCTTTAAGAAGAGATTAAAGGTTTATCTAACATATGTATATACCCACATTTGGTAATAAAAATGTTAGAGAGAGAATGAAGGGAATAAGAAAAGAMAGAGTATGGCTTTTAAGGGAATTTAAGTGCCTAATTCTCACTAAAATCCAAGATCTAGGTTTATATATGTTTCATAGAGAGAGATCTTAAAATTATGAAAAGYCTTACAAAAAATTGCAGTTCTGATATCATTGAAATAAAATTAAATTTTGGTTTGGCTTACAATGCATAAGTAGTCTACAGCATAAGACCATTTCAAGCAAGTATAAAAAAAAAATGTGAACATGAAGCAGAACTGCCACTTCTAAATAGCAAGAAAACCAAATAGGCTAGAAAAACAKTTGCTGAATCTGCATGAATCTTACTCAGCTGTAGCTCCGAAAACAACATGTAAATTCACAATTAAACCAGCCAGAACATTTGGGAAATGGTCAGGTGATAGCATTACATGAAGTCTTTACAACAGAACTTAGGGAAACAACAGCTTAATGACTGTGTCCCAAAAGAAGCTCAACAAAAGCACTGTAYATCATTCACAAATTCCAAAAAGTTTTTTATGATTGCCAAAGAGCTAAAACAAAATTACCAAATTAGTAATTTCATTATTTCCAGATTACTTTTTTGAAAGATGGAAAGAGAGGAAAAAAAAAGAGAAAAACAGAAAAAGAGAAAGAAAAAAAAGGAAAGGGTAGGAAGCAAGAAAAAATAAAAGAAAAGGACAAAAYGAAGGTGTAAAGATGGAAGGAAGGAAAATAAAATTAAGAATGAGATTATTATTTGCTGCTACATTGACAAAAATGACTAGGTGATTGACATTCAAAAACAGGTATATGTTGTTAAAAAAAATGATTGAAAACTATCATTTGAAAACTGAAATAAGGTAGTTACTGATTTCAATAAAGACCTAAGTGTTTCTTAACAGAATAAAAAAATCAGTTGATCTGATAAAATATCTACAAAGAGCGCCATATAAAAGCTGAGCTTGTACAAAATGATAGCATTTACATTCTTTCTTTTTGAAAACATTTTAATCAGTTCTATTCACAATTAATAATTTGATTTGATCTAGAGAGTACCTTTGTCACTTTGATAAGCTTTACAGAGATCCAGAGATAGGAAAGTGAATCCTAAGATTCATGAAAATAATGGAACTTGAATTCCTTGCTAAAGTACTCAAATTAATGAACAAGAAATAAACTGATAATGTTTAAACTTTGAATTTGAGAAAGACTGACAGCACGATCTGGGGAATTAAGCTCTTTGCTCAATAAAACAAGCATACATATAGGCCCAGAGAAAGCTATTTTTAAAATAAAYGGAATCTAAATAACTAGTTTAGATTACTGTTAATATTGAAGGCAGCTATGAAAACTGACTTTAATTAATTTGTTTTTTCTTATCACAATTTAGTCCTCTATAATGAAGTTAGAATATGGCCATATTTGATTTAACACTAGTGGCTGTTTTGGGTCCTAATATATGGAAAAAATAGCTCAGTAGAGAAGAATCTTGAGGTAAACATTAATTCTTAATGCTCAGAAACAATTTTCCATTCTAGGAAATGTAGTTCACAAGTCATTTTTGCAGAGCCAGAGCCATTACTTGCTTTGTTTTATCCGCAGTGAAGTTAGCGTTGGTGAGCTGGAACCCCACAGGCTGAAGCTCTTTACCATAATTGACAAATCCAGTATAAAAACGGGAACCCTGCTGTATTCTCTTTTCCAAATTTACTTTTCTGCTCCAGAGAAACAAACCTTACAAGGAGATTTTTTAGATGTTTTTGAAAATGCATKTTTTCTCCAAAAGTGAAAAAGGACAACTTTCATTTTCATGTTGCTCAGCATACATAGGTTTTTTAAGTGTTAGGATTTGTGATCTCCATCCTGCATTTGTGGCCTTTGTGCATATGCGAGAACTCCCCTTCCTGACTCACTCCGAGGATGTCTGCCTGTCCTGCCTTTATCAATGACATTTCCAAGAGATCTAAAGACGAGATGTTCAGTACTAGTTTCCTGGAAAYGGGCATTAATTCAGTAAAGCAGGTAAGTAAAGCACAATGTTGTATTTAATACAGAACACATTCCACTAGTTAATATAGCTATGTACAAGGTATACAACTTAACACTTAAGTCTTTTGTTGGATCATAGGCATGGGCTGAAAATTATCTGAAAATGATCTTACATTGGCCCTGGAGACACCATAATTTCAGGTGCCTCATGGTATTTAAAAGCGTATTATGCAGTCTTAAAAACATGTTCTCTCTGTCTGCAGTCTTTGAAAAAATGTTGCATGTATACATGGTAATTTGAGAGAAAAATCACTTTCTTATGACCCTGAAAAAGGCAATAAAAAGGATGTGGAAGTTTAGTCAGAATCACCTCCTGTTATAAGGATTATCCTTTGCAACATTTTCAAATGAATTGCAACTGTATTTTAAATCATTCTGTCATCCCTGTGGTATTAATACAGGTTTAGCTACCCAGGGTGCCTTTCTTATTAATGCTTTCAAATTTCTCTTTGATTTGAGGAGCAACACAAATACTTCCTCATTATTCACTGTTCTTTCAATTCTTTAGATGTTGGCAAGTTTCTTCCTGTCTTAAGCACCTTTGAAGAGAGATTCTCCCTCTCCAGCACCAGAAATGAAGCACCCTAGAAACACCGGCAGGCTTTGACAAACAAAGAGAATTTTCCTTTTTACTACCTGTCCATTTGATAACTGTTTCCTGCAATTTCTRTGTGGTTTCACTTTTTTTGTCCTACTGTGTGAACATTATTCCTTTGGTTAAAAATAATATCACATTCACTTGACTCCCACTTCTCTTTATATCAGGGTATCAGGTGTGTTTTGTGCGATTGCTCCAACCCAAAAGCTAACAAGCTTCACCACCTGCACGGGAAAGCAGCTCTGTTCATTGCTCCCGAACAGAGACTGTAGGCTCTGTCTTGGAATTATAAAGCCCTAGAGAGAACTGGTAAAAAAGAAAAAAAAAAAAAAAAGCTTTACACATATGAATAGCTTGTAAGGTTTTGGTGGGCTGAGTAGCCATGCTGGCTGTCACTGAGTCTAAGAGTAAAAGGTTTCGATCATCTGGCATTTTGTATGTCACAGAGCTCAGCAGAGAGTCATAGATACAGCAGTTCATGTCTGAATCTGTGAAGATAGGGCTCCATATAAGTAGGCCTTTAAGAGCACGTCTAAAAGGTATCAAAAAGAGCATGGAAATGATAAACCAGTCCTGAGACTAGCAAGGTCTCAAGATTTTTTAATTTTCTTTACCACATTAACTTGTACTATTTTGACAAGATCTATGAATACCAAAATAATTATAAGTATGGGTAGAGGAACATGATAACCAAAGGTACCAAKAAAATATCCCTGAATGATTATTTCCTTTAGCATTTCAGAAATCCATTTTTTKAACAGCTCTAGACAATACATATCTGCAAGACATTCAAATGTAAATATATAATCACATCTATACTTGTATAATGTTAAATTTAGTTCACACAAATGTCCATGGACTCAAATAGAGGTTTGCGAGTTCATTGTTTATGTGAGAATGAATGTTCTCAAATACTCCTCAGTAATATTTTGATTCAGCAGTAGATTGCATCTTGATGCAGTATTATCTAGTTCATGCCTTAAATCTTAAAGCTAYGCAGCTTTTCTTCTTTGCTTTSTCATAAAGAYGTATCTGATTATGTTGTGTATTTTGAAGAAAGAAATGCTTTGTTCTRTTTTAAATGTTGGAGAAGAAAGTAACTGCTCAATTACACTGTTGCAGATGTCCCAGATGGATTTGTGTTGTGTTTTGCTTTTCTTCCCACTGTCTACCTTTTAGTCAACAATGCTTCATTTGGAGAGAGCTTGTCTCTATTTTATGTATGACACTGGAGTGCAATGAACCACCAAAATAACCTACATCAGGCTGACTTTGGTGTTTATTTTCACTTATGAAAGTACTTTCTTTGCAATGCTATTTTAATATACAGTTTTGTGTCTTTAAGTATCAGTTTCTGTGCATAGTCCTAATAGAGGAGGGAGAGCTCAAAAATCCTAGCAGCTTTAAGTGCAGAATGGAATTTTCCACTAGGGATGGATCCATCCAGGGATGAGTAAAATCATTATTTGGGGGAAGCTGGGGAATTTTTATTTATGGTGAAAGCAGAGRAGGAGGAAAACTCAAAGGCGTGAGGAAAGCGAGAAGGCGCAGGGAGATGCCAGAGAAAAACTTGCTTGTGAAAGCAAGGGAGCACTTGCCTCTCTCCTACAAGTAGGTAGTCACAGGACTTACCATGCCGTGTTGAAAGAGTCTTATTGTRTACTTCCTGTCTTGCCCAACACTCAAACCTTGCCTGTAAGAGAGAACGTTTCTTCTACTCGTTCTTGTTTTGCAAATGATCCAGATATTTCTGTGCCCATTTTAAATAACAGGTGATAACTCTTTGCATTTGAATGGTACTTTCTTGTTCTCCAGAGCATATACTATATTGACTTTTACTTATCCTTGCTTAAAATTGTCACAGCTAGGGGCAAAATACTGGTCTGGATGGACCACTAGACTCATTAATATAGCATGTCTTATGTTCTTAMTTTCTGAGTTAACACAGTCATCAAAGAGAAACCTCTATCTTTTAATCAACAGATGTATTACCAAGACAAGCATCATGCTCAGAGACAAAGAGTGAACCTCAGCAAAAGAAGGAGTTAAACTAGCAGTCACAATTCACCATCACAATTCACTATTACCCCTACGGCATCTTAAACAGAGCATGTGATACAGCATCCGTGTTCCCATGGCCGCCTTTGCTGTCTGATGGAAGAAGACTGAGGAGGAAGACTAAATGAAGTAAGAAGAAAGCCAGAATTAGCCTATCCTASGACATCAGTAACCAGAAGAACGTTTCTTAACCAACAGTGCTAAAACACACTTACCTGTGTAAACATCAGCTTTTACCTGATCATTACCCCTTCTTACATTACTCTTCTCCATTTTGAATGGGAAAACAGGTTGGACTATTCCCAGAACAGTCGTACCCACCACACAGCCATTATTATAAACTCTTCTCTCCGAATCAAAATGTTCTGGAGTCTGTGATGCTGATTCTATCATTTTCTTCAACCAAACTCAGAACCTTCCAAAAAAGAACACCTAGTTCCAGACTGCGTAACTGATAAGCGGCTTGACAATCAAATTTTTCTCATACTTCTCTTTTCATCAGTGAATCCATCTGGATTGTATTTCTTAATCATCTGTGCTCTTCAGCCACTAAGCCCAGAAGCACGCCTCTGGTTTTGGCCAGGATCAGTCTGAGGCACCTTCCTCCAAAATAGAGCAGAAGCATGTTTCTAGAAAATATCTTTTTTTTTCTTCTGTGTTATTATGGATAATTTACATTTCCATTCATTATTATACTATTACTATTGTGAAAACTTTTTATTCTTAAAGCTGTCAAAGATCTTTCTCTAAGATATTTTCCTTCCTTTATCCATTTTCTCTAATCCAGTTCTTTTGTGTTGTATTCAATGCTGTAATTTTCCCTTTTTTWAAAAAAAAATCTTTCTTTATTGTGAATTTTCTTCCATTTCTATTCTTATACCATAAATTCTTGAATGTCAATGTTGTCAACTTTTCCCTTTTGCAGATTTCATGCAATAAACTGATTTAAATGCGACTCCTAAATGGCATTTACATTTTTCTCTTCAACACTTTTTCCTCCATTTGGTTCATAACTATTTACATGTATAAATGAATAAAATATGAATATTATTCTGTTTGTACATTGCAAATCTGATAAAAATTGCCAAAACTTCCTCCTAAAGACCACTCATTTTTAATCTGTAATCAGTTGTTTTTTCATAATGAAATCAAGACCAATATAAAATTTACCTATACCTGTTTGGACAACTGAAGTTGTAACCTCTAATTTTTATTAATCTTGTCAAGATTTTACTAGCTTTCCAGCAAACCTCTCAGACTGAAGTCCCCTATGACAACTTAGGTGTTTTGCCTTGTGTTTTGTTTTTTGCTTGACATAACAAATACGTCCTCAGGGAGCCAATCATCCTCTTCTCTCAGCCGCAGTTGGAAAGGGGCCTTTTTCATTAAATGTCACTTGACCTCTTTTTTCATCCACTTACATTGATTATCAGCCTTGCTGCTAGTTTTCTAGTCACACAAATTTTGGCAGCATGCTTCATGTGTCAGCACCATGCTGACATGCTTCATGTCAGATTGGTCAAACAAGTGCTCCGAAACGAGCAATTTCACTTTTTTTTTTTTTTTTTTTTTTTTTGGGGGGTTATGCATTCTTTATTTTACGATTACACCAAGAATGCCACTCAGAACCTGTGGTTCCAGTTCATAAAATCTTGGCATCTCTCTTTACTTCTTTCCTTCGTTTTACCTTTGCACTGTGTTTGTGTCTTCCATCTCCGTAAAGCACTTGAATATGAAACTCTCACAAAGGCAGCTCTGAGCGGTCATACAGCGCGGCTTCTCTTTGATCCTATTTTCACAGCTGTGCTCATTGGTGTGCRGGCCTCCACAGTGATAATGGACATCTCACCAGGTTTTCCCAGGGCTCCAAACCCAGGGCTCTTCCTTTCTCTCTGTCATTTCAAGACTTCAGTCCCACTCTGCCAGTTACATTAATCTTTTTTTGTTATGCTGCCTACACAACTCAATACTGAAAGTGTAAAAAGCCTTGCTTCTATTTTCTCCTACCACATCAACAGCAGTATGATAAGGCAATGTAAGTGGATTCTTGAATTCTCTTTTCTTCATTTTTGGACAGAGGTACCTTTCTTTGTCTTCCAATTTGTTTTTAAGCATAAATTACACTTTTTTCACATTGTAGCCTGGCCATCACACACACACACCCCCACACCCCAAATCAGTCTGCCAGCAGCATACTTTAACTTACAACGTTGATCCAGCCATATAGGTACTTGTCCACTAGTTATACTCTATCTTCTAAAACCGTTTAAATCAGAAAGACACTTGTTCAACCATAGCAGAAGAGAATTTCTTCAGTCAATTAAATCATTGTGAACACAGGTACTACCTCAATAAATTCATGACTATGACAATAAAGGGGCAAAATCAAGAATTTTTCCTTGGAAGGGCTCATATTCAGAATATCTAGACATCACAAATTCTGTTGGGATATCAGGATGAACTTAACTGTAAAGGCCTACATAATGACAATTTTTTTCCTTTCCTTTATACTTAATCACTTACACATGGTATACAAATTATTAAAGTACTTAAATGATAATCAAACTAAGCGCAATTTTCCCAGCCCTATCTACTAAATATTCAGGTATCTGGGAGGCCATTTTTCCACAGGATGGTTGTGAAAGTTATCATGTTAACTGACTTACTGAACTGTAACTACATGTGTTAGCTGAGTATTGTCTCAAGTTCATGTTCAAGGGGTAAATTCTTGATGCTATTTTGTCCTATAAAAGTCAGGGTCAAATGCTGTTTTCCATGATAATTTAGTTTGGTACTCTGTAGCAGCACTGTAAAAGGAGTGAGCTGACACTGTAACCTGCTATGAAAAACTGAGTATAGATTTCTAAGTCATTATCTTTTACTTCTTTTATTAGAATTCCCATATTATTGTCTTCACTAAATAAAAATGCTTTCTCTTTAGTATTTTTCAACAAATTTTGCGAACAGCCATGGAGGAAAGAAAAACACACAAAGGAGAGGAAACTTACTGAAGAGGTAYACAATGTGTAAAGATATATGCAATGCACATACACAGTAACCTGTACCCCAGGAGGAATTTTTTTTTTTCAGAACCATAGAACCCTGCTACTTAAAATCACCAGAGAAAACAGGAGCATCTTGTGACAGCTGTAAAAGGAAGTGTGGAGTTGCAATAAACTGCAGTACAATGAAACAGAAAATATATACATAGACATGATTGTCAGGCCTTGATCCAGCAAGACCCTATAAAATTTTGATTAGTCTAAATGGCTCATTGTTTAATTGGTGTCATCTCTGACTGCATCCTTTCATGTCGATAGAGTTGACTGTGTGAACTTAATTGCACTTCTAGAGCTACGGGGAAATTTTATTCATGGATGAAGAAAAAMTTTGCTTGTTCCTATGGGATCTGTCAACTGGGGAACATCTGGAGAGAGCAGGAAATGTAAACTCCTCCCRGTAGCCCAGAGGTAACTGGGTTATGTTACAGGTTGTCAGAGATCCTGCATTCCTCATAATATCTAGAAGGATAAGGGTACCGCTTCACCTAATAGGTGGCAAATGTCTACTGTTCCGTTCCTAACGGCAACGTATTTATTCAGGAAATACTACAGGAAATTTAAAACACCCCTAGGAGGAAATGAGGTAGGCTTACTGTGAGTATCCTTAACCAAAAAAGAACCATTCTTTCTTCATTTGCTCTCTCCCTTAAAAACACAAACACACAAGCAAGTGCCAAATTCCCAATGCTTCTTTACAGCTGAACTGTAATAACTGAAATTCACATCCAATCAATGCAAATGTTATTAGGCTGTGTGCTCCCTTTTGATCTGTTCCAGCTGTCTGAACTTTTGAGTTAGTGCAGAGAAAAAGCAATGCACTTTGCTTTGCTTTCAAGGACCATGGATTACCAACCGACAGGGTCATTAAAAGAATTCCTAAGGAGTGAAAAACACAATTGGCATTAACATTAATCTAAAGAAAAAAAATAAAAAAAGAAATAAAAACAAGAACAAATGACTAAATGACTGTGGCTAGAGGCACTGACTACAAGTATTTTTTAAAATCATTAGGATTAGGTTCTTAGCCAATCTAAAAATTACAGATAGAAAAGAAGGCAGGGAAAAAAAAAAGTATTCATGAGCAATGGGATACAGAGGAAGAGAACCTACCTGACTGGAAGAGAGTGACTCTATTAGGGGATAGTAACCCTACCAATATGAGGGACAAATATAAAGGAGAGGGATAGAATGGCAATTTCAGATCTTCTACTTAAAGAAAGAAAGACGACAGACAGACAGGATTCAGGAAGAAATAATTGTGCTGTGTAAAAAAATGGTAATTTTAAATTGGTACCTTTCTTTTTCACTAATTTAATAGCCAAGATCATACTAGGGATAAACCAAGGTTTGAATACAATTTGCTGTTGAATAAAAAGATAAGAATGAAATATTGCATATGGCTAGATAGTAAAAATGTCTGTAGAAACAAATTATCCACCAATAATCCAATTACCTGTTGCTCACAGAACTCCAATCTGTTAATTATCTCCATTTATTCTGAATCACTTCTCCGTTACCGAGATTCATTAAAGGTCCATTCAGGTCTCTCAAATTATTTAACATCTTTTGTGACCAAAAAAGTACAGCATCATCAAGCTTTCAATCCTCAAAGGTAGGATTCTGCTTTTGGATATATTTATGACTTTTTCATTGTAGTCAAATGAGTTAGAGTACAGTAAGTGATCCACCGTATTTTTATTGCTTTATCACTACTTAATTTTTTTTTTTTTATTGTGTGCCTGGGATTTCTGGAATTGCCTGAAGATGAGCATCAGTTTGATGCTTAATTATCAAAAAAGAAATCAAATCTAGTATCTACATGCATTCAGTGCTTTTGCTTTTACTATATGTCCCTCAGTGTTTCAGCACTTATTTGGAACAGTTCAGTTTTCACATAAAATGTTCTTGAGAATTTGTATCCRTGCAGCTATTTCAACACTTTGACATGAGGACATAACATAGACCCTCAGTATAAAAATTGGTCTCCTAAATATACCAATATACCATGAGGACTTAAACACAGTTTAAAATTTAACTACTCTGTTGTTCAAAGGAAGCACCCCCATAGGGTATTTATTAGAATATCTGCCAACAGTTAGGGGCTCAGAGAGTACATATTCCCAATAACCAGCTAATAAAGAAGCCTGATAGGAAAATCAAGTCTGGGAGATGCCCAGATGTGTTTCATCAAATATACTGAGGATCCTAAACCCAGACTAGAAGAAGATACTGTCCTTACGCTATAGATAAGCTTAGGATTCACAGGAGATTAAATAAATTAGTCTTTTTTTGCCATGATTACAGGAGTAGAAAAAAAAAAAAGGCCATTCTTTTAACATTTAGGACAGTTATYAGGAAAAAAACAGATTAATTATACATGTTTGCATAAGTAATATATTTTATACTTGTATTCTATTATATATGTATATTAATGATCTTTCTGTGGTTTTGAAGTACTTGAAAATCAATGTATGCTTCAGGCTGCTTTAGTTACTGAATGTTTTGAATTGTGTGTGGAAAGTTACCATCATCAAATGCTTTATAACTCCAAGTTGTTCAGCTTAAACAGGCAAGCATTGAAAAGACTCTTTCATTCCCCAATTGTTAGCAGGGTTTTCTGAAAAATGGAATRTTATTTTTGAATTTCTACTTTGGTGCAGAAGGATAGCTTTTAAATTCATATTCCACATCCCAAGGGGTTATTGTAAACCACCTGGATATCACATTAAAAGAGTGGGATACTGACTCTTTCCTCTGCATCTACAAATGTTCTCAAGATGTTCCTTGTCTGAGAAGGTGGATTCAGTGAAGTGTCAATTGAATATCTTGTTTTCTCACTGAGGCCAAAAAAACTTCTAGCAAGTACATGTGGAGAAGCTTTATTCACAAAGTACTCAGCAATCATGAAAGTATCTCTGTGTACTCTATTTTAATAATAAGTGCCTTTAGAGAACCTATAATTTGTATGCTTAGAAATGCATAATTGAATAATGCTGTTATGTTCAATTCTTCAAAAGCCCTGAACCTGATATCTCAGAAATGCCTGGATTCTTTAGCTATGTTATTCACTAATTCTAAAATGTACTTGAAGAAAATGAAAGCTGAAAGCTTCTGTATTTCATTACAGCTTAAATGGAGACAAACCTACTAAGACAAGTTTTGCTTTCAGGATGTTGGAGAAATGTGGGATTTCACTCTTTTGCTAGGTGGTCTGCTTTGGCCTAACTGGCACTGTGGAGCTGGCTCCACAATGCCCATGGCACATTGTGTGTGGGGGGTTTTTTTGTTTGTTTTTTTTTGGTGTTTTTGTTTGTTTGTTTTGTTTTTTTTATAATAGAGAAGCAGAACAATATGGAAAACAGCAGGTGAATCCTCTCATACTTTCTACTCCTCTTTGACATTACTGCAACCTATACAGTACCACATCTGTGGTATCCATTCAGACCCAGGAGAATAACCAGACTTGCACAGATATTCCTCAAAACAGATTTTGGCTACCAAATTTTTAATAAATTTGAATGTGAAAGATGAATAAAATATTCAGCATGAATGAAGCTTCAGCAGAAAAAAMCCCAATAATTACAACTAAAAGATTAACAGTTCCCTTCTCTTCCAAATATCATTTTACTTATT